>JARFNZ010150374.1:2223-17694 GCA_031763405.1 Balanus nubilus
CACATCTTGTCTTGTGTAAATGGGGTTGGTTAGGAGGGCGGGCTTGGCCCCTTGCCCCCCCCCCCCCCCCTTGACTAAGTCCCTGGCTGGTAACAACAGTCACAGAACAGAGCCATTCTGGCAAGTTCTGCGCACGCACAATGTGCAGGCAGCACGCAGTGGCCGGGTTAGATCGAGGGGATGATAGTCGCAGCGTGGGTCAGAGTGCAGCGTGCTGGCCGTAGTGTATGCTGTGTGCATTGGCACGGGCTCGAGCCTCTCTGCGGCGGGGGACGGACAATCACCTGCCTGGTCACACCAGGTGCACAGCGTTGAGCACGGCAGTGCACGGCGACAGAGCCGGAAGAAGGTTCACTGTTCAGTGCGCCTCAACAACCAGTAGGTAAAGAAAGGTTGGCGATTGACTCAGTAGTGCACGTGGAACTAGAAGTCGGAGCTCTGAATGGAAAACAATATTGTGCTGGTTTTACGTTAGTTTCCTTATTGTGAAACTAACGTTTCACAAAATTGCATCCAATAAAATCCAACAAACAATACTTGTGATTCACGTAATTGTCCATTTTCACAGATTTCGTATCGCTCATTTGTAGAAACATGGTCTGTTGTATGCATCACGCAATATATCGCCGATTTGCCAACATTGCCCGTGTGTACGTCATAAGCCGAAGTGTTAGGGGCCGGTCAAGGGCAGGTCCTGTGCTGAGGAGAAAACCAACATTATGCAAAGACCAGAACCAGATATGTTCCTTGCCCTGAGGCCTTTTTTGCCTTGGAATGAGAACTGTGGCAAATAGCAATGCGTAATAGCACTTTTGAGCATCGCTACTCATTGTTCCTTACTTACTTCTACAAGTGTAGGTTTTTTTGGGTTGATCCATGGATCGATGAATCTGATCACTGTGGAAATGGCCAAAGATCCTTGTCGATCCTGGATCCAGGGTTCAGGGTCCAGGGATGCTGGTAGAATCTAGGCAATTCTCTATGTATTCTGATATTAAAATAAGCAAAACAGACTCACACGGGTAAGGTCAATGACCCGAAAAATTGGAGCACATTTTTTCGGGTCATTGACCTGACCTCAGAGGTCACCAAACAACTCAGAACCTTAAGACTGGGTATCAACTGGCTCCTCTTGTTACAAGCAATACGGTTGTTTTTAAATCGAAGTTCTAACTCAATTAGGAGCGAATCGGTAGGGGTATGTGCAATGGTGCATTACCCCCTACACTGGAACGCAGCAGTTTTGTACATTTTTTCGGGCCATGACCTCAGATGTCACCAAATAACCCCAAACCTCAAAATTTGGTATCAACGGATTCCTCTCGTCACAAGCAACACGCTTGTCTTTAATTCGAAGCTCTAAATGAATTAGGAGCGAATTCGCAGGGGTGTGTGCATTCCCCTCCCGCCGGCCTACAATGGGACGCAGCAATTTTGCCCTACACTGGCAAGTCCATGATTTTGACTCAACCGTCGCTAAAACCGAACGTCGAATGGCATAAAACAAGATGAACCAGATCAATTTATCACGTGCATGCGCTTTTTGCACGCATTTCGACCATGTTCGGTCCGCCAGGTGCAAAAACTTAACAAAAAAAATCAACATGTAGTTAGGAACCTACATACAGAAGTCAGAGGTGGGATGCATCAGCACGTGCGCACGCGTACACCCCTCTTCTATATATCTGGGGAACGGCCAGGCCGATTGTGTTCAAATTTGGTATGTGGTTAGGGAACTATTAGTCTTTCTTCTTTCTTTCCACGTCGGGGGGTTTGGTGCATTTGCATGTGCGCACGTGTACACTCATTGTCTATACCTCGAACGGCTGAGCCGATTGTGTTCAATTGTCGGTGTAAATCGCGTCTGATATGCTTTCGATAGTCATTCAGCATTTTTCAAGTAATTTTATCAAGAGGCGTGCTACGCCTCAATGTACGCAACAATACCCGACTCAAATAATAGCGCACTCGCTCTTTAATCGCCGACCACGGCGTCATACTGGTCAGAATCAGAATCTGGATTCAAAGGTTAGGGAGTCTAGGAACCAGGCACATGTCTGGCCGGAACACACTGATACTAAAAATGACTCTGATTAGAGTCTGAGGCGACGCGCCTGCAGCTGACTCCCTACGTTGGACACAACCAAAGTGTCTATTTTAAAAGTTAAACTTCAATTACCACTGTTTTGCACCACAGCTTATGCTAAACGGGGCTTTAAGAAAGGCTGTATAACACCGTTTGTTGTTTTCCTCGTTGACATAAGCAAATCCGGAACTTCATCGTAACGTTAACAGTTTCCTCTTCTACCAGTTAACAACTAAGCCGTTTCAGAGATAAATACCTGTCTCTCCCACCAGGACATCCGGGTTACATGATGAGATAAAGGTACAGATTCGGACACGCCCCGTCAGGCCATGCGATGATGACGTCATCAGCCCCAGTCCGCTATCTGGCCGGTAAATCCACTATCGCAGCAAATCCACAGTGAACGTTATCGCTGTGCCAGTCCACAGCGCATTATCGACGCTAAATTGGCGCATAGGAGTGTGCCCAGATCTGGCACAAACTTGCCTACGGTCGTGTACACATAGCATGGCAAAAACGTGTACATGACACCCTGGCGGCGTTTACTCTGCTCCGGGTACACATAAAACATGTTGATGATATGGGGTAAGGCAAACATACCATTCGATTACACGAGTGGTTAACTCTTCAGATATCGGTAGATACTATCAAAAGAAAAACAGTTCGTTTCACGGTTCTTGAATTTTTGTGTGTTCCATGACAATCCCAGCTGCCAGCAGCGACTGACAACACTACTAGTGATTAGAAAATCAATGGCGAACAGCGTCGCCCGTGGATGAGAAATACATTTTGCCCTTCGAACACCTACGACAGGAGGAAGTGGAGGCGAAACCACGTCCGCGTTCATCTCAAGGTGCTGGAGACGGAGCGAGCTCTTCAAGTCACCGTCAGTCCGTAGTCATCTGCCCAGCATCGCATACAGGCACTACAATACTCGACTCGGCCTCAATTTGATTGCCACTTCACGCGTACTACGAGTGGAGACGACCATTTGCCGAGACTCGTTCCTCGACGACCATTTGCCGATATTTTCAAAGTTACGACCACACACATTGGCTGCTGCCACCACGGCCAACATCCCGCGTTGTCCGGCAATCTGGCAGCCTCGCATCGGTCCAGTGCCACAGCAGACGGACTTTCGCCGACCGTAGTGATAATCACCACACAACGCGGAGCTGTTTTCGCCCTCTCCGTCAAGGCAGACCCCAACGCCTCACCTCCACCTCACATCACACGCACATGCTCGACAAATGACGGCGCACAAACAACCAGCGCGTGCGGGCACTCCAGGACGGACGGACACGCCATCGGACGCTCAGGAGCCAGGCGCGAGGCTTGACACGGCACCGGAAGTGGTTACTTCCGGTCTCGGGAGCGTCGCGGCGGGAACAGGCGGACTGACAGACCTGACGTCGGACAAGTGGTAGCGAAACCCCGCAGGGAAGACTTGAGCTCGTCAGACAGGCCGGTTCATTTCGCTGAGCGGTTCCGTTGTCTCTCAAGTCACGGTCACGAATTTCGCAAATATAGCAAAGGGGTGTGGGTCGCTCGAGATGAAGAACATGATCACACAGCAGACACACGTAGCAGTTAGAGTTTTAGAAGCAATGCAGATTTGCAACATTTCAGTTTCATGATTCACACAGAATCCAAGCATAAACCCAAACATGTCCCAGTTTTGGTTAGACGTTCAAGACCCGAGGTCCCCAAAAAATAATAGGTAGGTACTCAAGGAAAAAAACAAATTAAACGCATAACCGCAACAGACGCAAAGTTTAAATAAGGTACAGTTACTCCTAGGTGTCTAGCCGGATCCAAAGAACGACAAACGGTTGTCAGCTCAAACCGTCAGTACTGGAGAATCTCTGCAGAAAGCTTCGAATTTACAGAACAAAAAAATATCATCAATGTCGCATTTATCTACAACAGGCCCGATCCCTCACATATCTTAAGTGCTAAGCGTGTATAGCCGATGACTTCATACGGCGTGGAATGATAACACTTAGCAAGAACAATAAATGCAAACATCAATCAAAAGGCATTGGAGGTTCAGCTGATATCCTATCTCCGAAACCAATACCCCGCCCGGTACGTAATGTACAAGATCTGACCCCGTGTACCCTGCGAAAGTGGAACTGTGTTGCGTCATCGGTCATTAGGACAACCTCCGGATGCTGCATTGTCACTACCGGTAGCCAGGATTATGGCTTGGGTTTCAGGGTCCAGCGGCTAAACATTAAAAAGGTTACATGCAATATGCACCTATCTCAAGGTAGACAGTCAGCAGAACGAGAGACACCGCAGGCAAGAGGTACTTCTGAAACGGAAGCTAAAAATTGCTCCAAGACCGCTGAAAATAAATCGCATGCTGGGAAATTAAATGGAAGAAAACAACTTTTTCCATTGAAAACCCTCCCTCCATAAACCCAACAATAGCTTCAAATAATTTGTAGTCACCATTTTTGATCCACACGGATATGATGCGACATAGGTGAATGAGCAGGGTAGTGGGGGGGGGGGGGGGGCATGGAAAACCATGGCCCACCTCACTTTTTGAACAAATTTTTGCTTAAAATATTTCCTTTTGCTCGCTGAAGTAAATTCAACGTCGCCACAGATTCGCCAAGGCAAAAAGAGCTCAAAACCGCAAAGAAATCCTGCCACTTTTCGTGACGTTCCTGCGTCCCTGTAATCTAAAGATTTTATGGCCCGATGAGTTTGATTTATATTTAAACTTTGCTTTCGATTTACTTTTGACAGCGCTGAGTACATTTTTGGCTGATTTGGACGCAGGAACAGCCTCCTGGATCACTCCAGCCCCTACGTTCATAGGACTCCTCCTCTGGTCCTCACATATATCATTACATTACTTCATTATGTTGGTTCATCATCGAACTTTCCCTCTGGGACGGGGCATTATTTCCAACAGCGGTATCCCATATGACCCCTGCAGCGCCAGCCGGCGCTCCCATAAGCCCCAATCACACATCCCATGCCGGTGCGAGCTGCCGGTTTTGAAAAGCGTCAGCTCTATGCCGAAGTGAGGCTCGGCCGCCGGGCGGCTGCGGCGGCGGCAACGGCAGTCAGCTGTCTAGGTCACGTCACGTGCCGCGCCCGCGCCCCGCCCCCCCCCCCCCCGAGCGGCGGCGGTGACTGCGGCGGTCGCTTCGCCGCGCCGTGGACCGGAGAGATAGCGCCTCCTCTGCTAGCTGGTCCTCTCTGGCCGCCATAAAGCTTCCTCCTCTGAGCGTAAATGGCCTCAGATGGCCATGATAGCGTTCCTTAGCAGAAGGTGAGATGGTCCAGCTAGAGGCACGATACCGCTCAAAGGCAGGTGTATGCCCAGGGGAGAATCAAACCGGGAAAAGTTAGCTTCAGGTGGGCTGAAGCAACAAAGTCCTGCATAATGCTGCAAAATCATCGGACTTGAGTTCCCCCATGCACTATCATTTCATACGAAGTTTTCGTGATAAGAATAAAGATTGTATTTATTCTCATCACGACTGATGACTGAACTTATCACTCGAACATCGACTGATGCTTCAAGCTACCTCTCTCCCCTTTTCATCAACAGGTGTGTGCAAGATTGACTATGTGCCCTATCTTTTAAAGGATCGGCTTGGCTCTGGCGCTAAAACGATAGATTAGATACCTCGACAGGTGCTGCAGATGCAATGAGAGCAAAGTTCACATGGAGAACCGTATATAAACCTGCACAAGTCTGCACCAATCTGACACCGCCAGCACGGCTAACATTAGATAGACCGACCGTCCGGCAGCCAGAGCCCGCAACTGCTCTCACGCCGGCATGACTGCCGTGAGAGCCACTGCAGCTACTGCTTCCGACATCCCGCGGTACATTTACCCACAGCCAGCATGGCTGCAGACAAAACACACCCAAAGTCGCCAACATTCGTCGCTAGCAGCAGCCGGCGTCCATAGTTTCCTCATTCCCGCCCCGAAAGCAAACAGCGAGGTCTCAGCTGTCGACCCAAGCCGTAGCTAAGAGGGCGCACCCGCGTCGAGTATGCCCCGTCACCATCAGCGTTCAAATCATGTCTCAACCATCAAGCGATACAATCGCGGGGTGAAAAAAAAACAGCGCGAGGCGCGCCAGACACCAACCGGGCGCTTCAGCCTACCGCTCGCCGGCCGTCTCCCAACACGGCGCTCCAAGGACAAAACCGGCGCATTGGACGGCGCATGGGCGGTGCATATGTCGACGCGTTCGGCGATCCCCGGGCGCTGTGCATACACGGCGGGTCGGGCGGGGACGGCCTGACGTCACGACCACGGCCCGGGGAGAGGGACGCTCCCGACCCGTCCTTTCACTGCCACCGCCGCGGCACGGCGAGCAGGGCCCCTCACTGCTGCTGCTGGTGACACGGTACCGCGGCAGAGCAGATGGTGGACGGGGAGAGGAGAGGAGATAGAGAGGGAGAGGGAGAGGGAGAGGGAGAGGAAGAGAAAGAGCAGAGAGAGCCGTACAGACTGCAGGCCACAGACGGACTGGCGTCATGACGCGGCATCATTGGGCTGCTGCAGAATGGACACGCCAGCTGCAGACTGAGTGGACATGCCAGGTGGCGCCCGGCGGCAGTACCTACAGCGGCCGCGGAAATACTCCTGGGGATGGAGGGTTATGAAGTTGAATTTCAATAACATTTCTATCATCCACGTAGAAGTTACCAGGGATGCATATACGTCGCAGTTCTCAGTCCGTGAGGAAGAAGTAGAGCGATAAAATGCGACTTGAATAATTACGTGTCCCTTAGATATGCAGTAATACACCGTTCTGATGCTACCACTAGTTATTTGGATGTAGCAGGTAAGAAGGTGATTATTGTTAAACATACGAAGGTGCGCGATTTTCGCCAAAGATTAGCAGTGCAGGGCAGAACTCGGCGATTCGGTCCATTCTTCATAAATAAAGTCGATAAATGGTATAATGAGTAGCAATTAGGTCATATTGATAGAGGGCTCCCCTCCTTCAGCAGAGCTTGAAGTGACCATAACTCTTCAGATATAGCTGGCAGTCCTGAGTGCAATGACATAGATCCAACAGCTGCGGTCCGTCAACAGCTGCGGCTGAAGAAAACTGGCAGTGCGAAAGGCATCAAGTGTCGATTTAGCGAGAAGCCACTCCAACAACGTGATCCGTCTCAAGCCACACCACGCCTCCAGCGTTGGTTACCAGAATCCGTGTCCGCGACCTTGTCCGCCGTACCAAGAACGGGCCGATCGGACGGCAGACGGCGGCGCGGCTCGGATACTGGCCCCGGTCACACCCAGTCGAGCGTCAGCCTCCGTGTAATAGCCGAGCCACCGCGGCGGGCCGGTCCACACAGGCGGCCGTCCGGACGGACGGACAGACGAACAGACGGGTGGTGAAGCGGAGCGGCGGTCCGGCCGTCCGGCCGTCCGAACACCGCTCCGTCAGTGGGACGGAGCCGCTCCGTCAGTGGGACGGAGTTGGTCCGTCAGTGGGACGGAGTTGGTCCGTCAGTGGGACGGAGTTGGTCCGTCAGTGGGACGGAGCCGCTCCGTCAGTGGGACGGAGTTGGTCAGTGGGACGGACGAGCAGCGACGACCACAGTCGGGCCATGTACCGGCACGCGCGGCCCGTGCCGCCGCTCCACACGGCGCTCATTACGGCCAGCCCGACCGCCCGCCCGCCGCCACAGACGCGCGGCAGGCCCGCGGAGGCAAAAACTGAGCAGTCCGGCCCGGCCCAGCATTGGTGCGGAGAAAGGAGGAGCGCAGAGCGGAGAGAGGAGCAGTGAGAAAGGGGATGGGCGAGAAGATAAGAGACAATGGTCGCAAGGAGCAGCGGGGATGGGCGGAGAAAGGGTGGGAGGAATGCGACAATTAGAAACGGCATTTCATTTAGCTTAAAGGCATCCTATTGTAAGCTTTTTAAAATGACTAAAACTCCGTTATTGTCGACACGACACCTCACATTTGGCATTGGCTCATCATATAACACTAATATATCGCAAATTTCTACCACATACAAATCTGATATCAATTAAATAAAACCCGGACAGGAGCAAAATACGCACACCAATAAAAATATAGAATGGAATGGATTTATCGAAGTGCACAACAGGCCATCGACTTGGATCTAGGCCACCATTGCTATGTCAGATGCTATCAGGCTTATCAGACTATGAAGCTCTGATGATCCTCCCGGCGCCACCTGAACGTGAATTGCCCGCCTAAAGCCGACATAAGCTTTAGGCGGGCTATCTCACTTCCCTTCCGATTGTGAGCGGCGGCGTGGCGGCATCAGAGCCGGGAGCGGGAGCGGGGGCGGTTGTCTGGCGCTTCCTCGCCACGTCATACCGCCCTCAGATCCGGTTGGAACCTCCCCTCCCCGCCCCTCAGCTGCGAACCCCGTCGAGGCTGAGGTCTTCCGCACCTTGCAAGGCGGGGCTTAGGCTGGTCTGAGTCAGTCAGAGCCGCGCCATCTCCGCTCCCGATGACGCGTCATCGGTCGCCAGACCGGACCAGGCCGGGCCGCGCCGCCATCCGTGCAGCAGCGCACCCATTGCAGACGGCTAAGGCTTGCCGGCACCGCCGACCATGCGACCACCCCCGCACGAGTCATACTGCGCCCACCGGCCAGACGCTCAGTCAAGCGCCGCAGTGGTCGTACAGTAGCCAATACTGATCAGGGATCACAGACATAGCGCCGTCACAACTCAAAACGTCCTTATGTTATGAAGTATGGCATATGTTTCGCATTGTTTCATTCATTTCATCTACAAGTAGACCCCTGATTGCATGATGATGGTGGTGATTGCATGGTATCCGCCGCCAGCTAAAAGCTACTCTCTCCTTATTACGGTATGATTGAAGGCCACTCGATCCTTACCTATTACATTCAGACATGCTCAGTGCCTGTGGTCACCACCCGGACTCTGTGGAATTTAGCTTTCAAATGACAAGAAGAGGACAAAATGTCCTTCCCGGAAAAGGTTAACAGATATTCGATGTTCGATATAAAGCCTCACTCGACTTAACGTCTTGTGGAACTTTTAGAAACATACCGAGGAAACTCCCAAGTGGACTCCAAGTAATACCGGGATCGCTTCCTTACTACCTGCGAAAGAAATTCCATTAGCAACCAGCAATGTTGTCCAGCTGATAGCCATGCCGAGTGAACAATGAACAGACAAAGGGCTTCAGATAACGGAAGGCCGTTGACGTGCCGGCTGTAAAACTAACCCAACTCCTGACAGCTAATCATAGACCCTCAGACGGTATCAGCAGAGGAGAAATGGGTCTCGACGCTATCCCACTGAGAGGAAAACTTTCCTTTCTCAACAGCTTGATACCACTGCAGCAGCCGCAATTAACAGCCGTCTGTTGAGTCACTGAGTTCAGCTAAAACCACGCCACAGTACCAGGAAGAGACTGAGTGCGAGGCGTTGCCCCTCCCGGAAATCCCCAGAACGGCCCTGTTTCTGGAGAAGTTTACCATCGCGTGAGTCAGGATACCACATCTGTCCAGCCGCAGGCCGATTGGAGCGTGATCCTTCCGCCGTGACAGACGAGACGGTAGACGAGGAAGCCCGGACTTCCTGATGCAGCACGAGTGCATCCGTCCGCCACAGCGACCAGCGACGGCGCGCCGTTGGGGCATTTGAATGCTAACAGCGCGCTAAACACGCCATATGCATTGGCTGGCTGGAAGGACCGGCCTGGTCTAGCCGGTGGGTGTATCATAGCAGAGTAAACGCACACTGATGTCCATTATCCGTTCATATTCATTTGTACAGAATCACGTGAATAAAAGAAAAGACGATGGAAATTGAAATGAGTCCGACAGGTAGAGATGGCCAGCGCGACGTGTGTTAAGTGCCTCTAGACTGGCCAGTAGACCGGCAGTAGACTGGCCAGTGCAGTAACTGCAGTGGCCGGTGCAGTAACTGCAGTGGCCGGTGGGTGCAGTGTCAGACACCAGCCATCTCGGATACAGCATCACATTCGGAAAAGCGAAAAACGTTCGCCAGGTTTAACTTAGCCAAGGCTGAACATAGCCACGAGGAGGAAGGATTGGTTTCTTACCCACCTAACTTAAGAGACTAAGGCTCGCACTGAGTGCAGAACGCGACCGAAGCGCGCATTAAGAACTCCAAACCACCACCGCACGGCGCTCATTGAGTATGGGGTACGGTGGAGGTAGGCAGAAGTCAGAGCTGAGAGCGCTTACGCTTACAGCCACCGAGAGGCGGGCAGGACACGCGACGCACTCCAGACATTCGGCGAAGGTCGCCGGTAGAGCGGCCATATTGTGATGTCTTCAAAACCCGCACTCTCCACAGATATCTATTTCTAAGGAAATATTGGACCAAAGGCGATGAGCTGTTGATGAAAAATCCAGACACCAACACCTCGACTATGGATTCCTAGCAAATAAGGGATATCGAAAAACTGCCATTTCGAGGCATATTGATTATTGAGATGATGTCAAACATGTTTGTAACCCATCAGTTCGAATAGGTGCCACATTCACAACGTTCTCGAGAACAGGACACCTTTGCAGGTGACAGTAATAAAGAAACCCATTTTTGCGGACCCCAACTGTGGTCGTGTGAGTTCAAATGCGGCAGCTCTAGAGGCCGATCGCCGCGGTGGCCGCGCCCGCCGTCGCGCCGGTCGCCTAGTGACGGTGCCGGGCGGCGACGAGTGAGTCATCGCGCCGCCGCCCGCCGCCGGCCGGCTAGAGACGGAGCAGGACGCGTCTGCAGGGCGGCGCGGCGTGGGCACCGTGCAGACCCCGGCGATCCGCCCCGCCAACGGTCGGCGGAAGGAAACGACCAGCATGCGCACGGCGTCCTGGCAGAAATTATGGGTCTATTCCCGTTGCTCCTCCAAGAAAAGGATTAGATGAGGTTTGAGAAGGCCTGATTTTGCGTCGAAAAGCGTGGACACGGGAACAAGCTTCGGAAGAGGTATCAGTTGTTTGCGCACAGGAAAGAAGACGGTTCTGGTTCACGGTAGGAGAGACAGGGCCAAAACGCCCTGCCGGGGTAAACAGCTCCTCCTTAAGTTATCGATAGTTGACACCTTTAAGGCAACTATTCTCACTGCACAAGTGAAAACAGCCTTTGAATAGTTAGGGGTGTAAATTCGAGGGATCAGCACGGCGCCGTTGCAAAGTTGCAGCCGATAAGACTATTTTACGGTCAATTGACCAATTTCAATAATATCTCATGAACAATATTTTCCATCGAGTGTAAGCATATGAAAAGATAAAAGCATTCACATAAAGATACGACACTCCGGGAAAAAAATGGGTTATATTTGTGAATAATAGCTCATGCAACGCGGTCAGGAATGGGTTGAACATTTTGTCAGAATAGCGTGATGGGTGAAACGCCCCACCTCCAGTACGGGGCAAGACGCCCCTCCCGCTGCATTCCTGGTACTGCCTTCATGGTATGTGAATGGGAGGCCTGCTTTAGTGCTTTGAAATGAAGACTGAAATATGAAGATCTGATATCTACACGCCAATCTGTAGCAATGATTAAGAAGATATGGCGACGCTGCACACAATTTTCAATAGGGTTTTAGTGCCTAGGGGTTTCTGGGTCATCCCATCAGGCTAAATCCTTCGGATCTGGGGCCGGACTTCAGCCAGAACGGTCCTAGGGTGTCGTCTCCACCAAAGTGGCAATGTCTCCGTAAAAAAATATAATCCGACACTCTTGGTAGAGATTTACTGATAACTAAATTACATTAAAAAAAAACAAATGGGGTGGGGTGGGGTAGGGTGGGGTGTCTTGCCCCAGCCATAAGGCAATCGCCCCCATTTGCACTCTCTATGGTATTCGACGACTACACGTTGGATCTCTGAAACAAAGAACGACCTGCATATTTTAAAAAAGTGAAATGTCTCACAAACGTGTCAGTATCAAATTTTGTCGGTTTCAATCAAGCAAACTACCACTAAGCTATGAGACATCAAAAGTTACAAGGGGAGTGTTTCCCTGGTCTCCCCTAACCTATGACAATTATTCAATTATCTCTTTTGGTATCTGCTGAAAAATACAATAAAATCTGGGCCAATACAACTGGGCAAAGTTACAATAACTGGGCCACTTGCTCTTGGACAGTAGTAAACTGAAATTAGCATATGATGACAATGTATTTGACATAAATCATAACAGGACCAGATCTCATGCAATTCTGTCACAGTGCTTTGTGTCATGCCTACAATTTTACACCTAGCACCAGTTATGGCATTCAAGGACTACCTCAGTATTATCCTGATCAAGATAGAGGTACTATGAAAAAGAATGAGGGCAGAACTGCAGTTTGACAACAGTCATCCAAAATGCCTCTTAACTAAGTATTGTTAGACTTTAGGGACAGCACAACAATGCAGTTACTTGTATGGCACCCAGATTGCATGATGTGGCAAATCTGGCTTTGATGTGTCTGCATCCTGTCTGTTCTTGCGTACCTCTTGTGTTTGAAGCCTCATGCTGCTAGTGCTAGTTTTATGGAAGCTAATACTGAGAACTATCCAAAAATATTTTGAACATAACACTGTCAAATAAAAGACAAGACTCTCATTAAATTTTGTGAACAGCACAAAAATAATATTAACATAAAAAGGTTGTCAAATGAAAGACTGTCAATACATTTTGTTCTTATCCCCTTCTGAGGTGGAAAGCTTTGGGTCAGAGATGCCAGTCTTGTTCATAACCATATAAACCACTTGTTGGCAGCAGACAAATGACCTCATTGTAGCCCAAGAAGTGGTGGGCCCCTGCCTGAAAAAAACATCCTGAAAAGTGCCTACAAAAAGAAAAGTGTACAAAGGAACAGCATGCACATGACGAGTGACAGGAAAGAAATGTGCATCTCAAGGCAATTTTTTTTCCACATTCACTATTCACCACACAGGATAGAAGTCCTGACTTTAGATTGACTCTAATGTAAATATTAGAAGTATAATACTTTTTTCACCATTTTTGTCACTTCATTACGCACAACTGAAAAACCTTCAATAGTGACTTACTACAAGGAACAACATTTCCACTCAAGCCCAACTTTTTTTTCTCAGTACCAGCTATTCTGCAGTTATGCTGGTTTTACCACATCTAGATGCTATTACAGACACAACCAGCCCTGTTTCAAAGTTGAGTAGCTAAAAATATAACTCAGAGCCTGCTACTGCTCAACTCACCAAACAGGTACCACAGGATCACAGAATATTCACAGATAATAGCCTACCATGACTTTTTACAGCCTATGAGGTGCAGGGAAAGGTGCTGTGCTGGTTAAGGAATTTCCTGCTTGGTCACTCACAGCAAGTAGTCTTAGGCAGCTGCTCTTCCAGATGGGGCTGTGACCAGTGGGGTTCCACAAGGATCCGTCCTAGGGCCCATGCTCTTCATAATATATGTGAATGACCTACCAAGCCTGGTCCAAAGCAGCCAGACCATGTTCACAGATGACACCAATGTGAACAGAGCAAACAGAGACACAAAAGATGCAGAAGCACTATAAAGTGACCTGGAAACCCTCAGTGAATGGTCCCACAAGTGGCTGCTGAAGTTCAATGAGTCAAAGTGCATGGTCATGCATTGTGGTGTCACCAATCCAAGGACTAACTACTATATGAAGCAGGCAAATCACCAGGAGGCAAGGTCAGGAGAACCAGAAGATGAGTGAATCGGAGGACAAGTCCACCAACTAGTTGAAACAGAAGTCAAGAAGGACCTGGACGTGTATGTTTCCAGTAATCTGAAGCCAACTACAAACTGCCACAAAGCAGAAAACAAGGTGATGTCAGCGCTGAAACTATTGAAGATATCATTTGACTGCTTAAACTTGTCCAACTTCAATCAACTTTACACCACGTCAGGCCCCACCTTGACTTCGTGCTCAAGCTGTCAGTCTTTACATGCGACAAGACTTTGCAGCTTTAGAAAAACTACAAAGGCATGTGACGAAGTTGGCCAAAGGGCTAAAGAACTTGTCCTACCAAGACAGACTAAAATGCCTGAAGCTTTGCAGCATGGAAGAGAGGGTAAGGAGAGGGGACTTGATAGAAACCTACAAGATACTGTCAGGGAAAATAAAACTGGACTCAGCCCACTTCTTTGAGAAAGTCCAAAGAACCAGGGTTGAAGAGTTATGGGTGATAATTGACCAGAATATTCAGGTTTCAGCTGAAAACAGCTAACCATTGCATCAAAATAGGAGCAAACTACAAAAAAATAGTGAAACTCAGTTGTAAATAAGTCAAAGTATTGAGAAGTTAGAAGCAAATGTTTTCTAGACGTAAAATGGGAAAAGTTGCAATGATGGGCATTTAAGGGATGAAGGAGGCTAAAAAGTTGAGGTGAGGGGAAAAACCTGGAGTAGGTTTTTGAAGTTACAGATTAATTGATGACAATTGATGTTTTAGGGAAAGCAGCAACAGAGTGCAGATTAACTATATGCCTAATCTTATCAAGCTCTCAGCATTTTTCATTTAGTTCACTGGCATTGTCTACAATGTCTACATTGGGGTTTGAGGGTGCTGCAACAGGATAGTTATATGCCATATATGGCACCCATAAAAATAACATATAATTGCTATGTCTTGCATAAGGTGTCAATTACAGCAGTTAACAGCAGTTTACCCCAATTGCAAGCCCCAAATCACAGAGCAAAAAAAAGTTGAACCAACACAGACCAAGATATCACCCAATTCACTTGACTTTCCCTTTCTCCACAACACACAGGAACAACATACCTTAATGATGAGTTCGACCTCTGGGACACTCCCATTCTCGTTCACCTCTCCTCCATTAACATTTTCATCAGCCATATTAGTTTTTGGGTGATCACGATGCCGAAGCACAGCACACCAGAGCAACCACCCCTTCAACAGCTCACGCACAGGATCGCGCACTGCACAAAACAAACGACGGTTGCGGATATGGTAGCCCAATCCGTGAACAATAGCTACCAAATATAGCGACAAATTATGACGACTTTTAAAAAGATACTGGAGAACTTCGTGAATTCTTCACTTTGTAGATGGCGCTAGCTTCCGACCCACTTTGGAGCGGTGCATGTGCAATCATCACTCGAATCACGAGCTCAGCTCACCATTACACCGCGTCGCGCAGAGGGCGCTGCGGCTGCCGACGCTGCCGCCGCGTCGATGGCCGCGTCGAAAGCTGCGTCGGTGCAAGGCCTATTTCAAAGCAGGGCATATTTTAACCTGCCCTGAGCCCTCCTGCCCTGAGCCCTCCTGCCCTGAACCCTGCCCTGAGCGCTGCCCTAAGCACTGAGCCCTGCCCTGACCGCCCTACCCTGAGCCCTGCCCTGAGCCCTTCTGCCCTGAGCCCTCCTGCCCTGAGCCCTCCTGCCCT
>JARFNZ010150485.1:0-17690 GCA_031763405.1 Balanus nubilus
CACACACACACACACACACACACACACACACACACACACACATACACACACACAGACACACACACACATGCACACACATTCACACCGCCGTGGCCCGCAGTGGCAGCACAGGCAGCACGAGGCGAGGGTGGGGACGGGGCTCGTTCGGGGAGATCGTCACGTGACGTCCAGCATCCGCCGGCCAGGTCACGTGACGCCGCGTCACAGAGCGGAACGGTGCGACATCCCGAGGGCGGCCGTCCGGAGCCGGGACGGTGACACCGCCGCGAGGCCTGGCAGAGGACGAGGGGTCACCGGAGTCACACGGTCACCGCTCGGCACAGCGCGGAGCGGGGCAGAGGGGGACGTGGGGCGGTAGAGTAGGGGATGGACTAGATTATAACCGTTCGCTGGGAACGTGTGATCCACATGCTTAACGAGGATAAAGAGAAGCGGCAGAGTAGTGGTTTTCGTTGGAAGTTGTCTGATAAGCGTTAAGCGGTACAAGTAGCTGATTATAACCATTACGTGCTTTGGGAGATAGACCCTGATCAAACGAGGCTTTGGTGCGGAGAAACGAGACGCAAATTGCTCATTGATGCACGCAAAAACTCTGAATAAACATCCCCGTCCATTTCGGCGATACAGCACCGGCATTGTTGCCGTTCGGCGGCGCGTGACAGTCAGTCCATCGTATGGCGCTCTTTTTCGCTCAACTACTCGACTTTTTACTCTGATTAAATGCCCTCCATCCTGGGTTTTTAAGCCGGCGCACCGGGGAAGGATGTAAGCGGTGTGTTCCGGTGGTGTTCCTTGTTTCCTTCACGCGTCCGCGACCACGGATAAAGATCAGTGGGTCGGCACGCTGGCGGTACGGCGCTGCGGCGGCGGGGTCCCGGCGGCGGTAGGGTCCCACCTGAGGTGCCGCTCACCCTCTGACAGGGGTCAAGGAGTTTAAATGCCGGCCGGCGGCGTCGGAGGAAGTGACAGCTGCGCCAGTGTGCGGTAACGGCGACTAATTGCTGTGAGAAATACGCAGCTAAGTAGGTGCTGTTGTTTATGCTTCGGAGGTTCGCTTCCTCGAGGACTCGTTCACGACTTCGTGTGGAGCTGCCTCCGGCCCCGGTGTATGGGATGATGAGTATTTCATCGTGAATCCAGCCGTAGCCGCTAATGCAGTGATTTAGGCTTATTTGATGATGATGCTTTTGCCGCTTTAGAAGTTTATTTCCTCCCACCTGGACCGTTCATCGTCTAACGACCATGCGTTCACCTCACACTTGGTCTGCTACGCTGGGTTCTGCTGTTGATATGGTGATAAAGTGAGCATTGAACAGGGTCTCATAACATAGATATAAAATAAATAATAACAGCCCAACGATGATACCAGATGATGCAAAGCTTGATGCGGATGATACAGATATCCAGATCTAAAATAGAAGTGTCCTCCTTGCTCTGTTCCTCTGCTCCTCTCTTCCAACCGCTTTCATCTCTGGTGGCTGTGCTCTAGTTCTCACTGATTGCGTCGCGCACATAAAGTGGCTTTATAACTGCTCCATTTCCGCTCGGCTCTGATTGATCATGTCGCCTAACCGTGGGAGCCGCATTGTGCACGAATGTTTTGAATGACGGTGCATGGTTCATTTTAGCGTGCGATGTGCGACCATTGTTTGCCAAATACCAGCATTATTTCAAGCAATGCTATTTCCTTTATGACAAAACAAATCGTGTTGTGATGAGCTGGTGGACGTTTTAGTGTCAAACGTTTATCAAAATACTTAGAATTGATGCAGTATCGAAGGCAACTAAGCAGGCATACCATGCATGTTTACTGTGGGCTTTAATCGCGTGTGAGCCGGCCATTGGAAGTCGTCTGGGTCGGCGTGTTTTACCGGCGAGTCGGCCATCTTCCGGCGGCTAGCCACCAGTCCGTATCGCAGTCTCCGGTGCTAGCTTCCTGTGTCGCCGCGGCGCTAACGCAGTCTCCACGGAAACCGACGGCGGCCGGCCGACACGCGTGCCCGGCGGCGGCCCGGCGCGGCGGGCCCCGCCGGAAGGAAGGAAGCGGCCGGCCGCAGTTCCGAGGACCTTGACGGCGCCAGCCGGCGTGACACGCGACTGGGAGCGTGGGAAAGGCGCTAACCCGGACCTCAGAGGAAATCAGTGCGGCGCGCGCAGCCATTAGATGCGGTCGGACGAGTCGGCGCCGCTCACTCACAGAGAGAGGATGGAGCTGTAATTTGTCAGCGCCGCCCGGACAAACGGTCGCGAGTTACAGGTGGATGGGGGCGCACCAGCACCAACTCGTAATATCGATACAGTGAATTATAAAACCAGGTAGAGAGCGAGATAACTGCAAATGATATAAACTATTTCCGGACGATTTATCGAACTAAATTGCGGCATCGTTTTTTTGTCTGAAAACACGCTAAGCGGCTGACTGACCGAGTGATGAGTGTGAAGCGAGTTTGCACCTGTCCCCTGACAAACGGTGGCCTTGTTTTTATTTATCGCTGGGGAGAGGAACTCTGGACTGTTCCCGTCCTACCCAGCGGTGGGGAGAGGGAAATTATCGGCCCCGGCCCTTCAAAATCCTGTTCGACTATTGTAGCGTAATTTTCTGCCTCTCCAGCCGTGGTAAGCTGTGTAATGTTTGTCGGGAACAACAATAAATAACTGCGGGGGTGATGGGAGGGGCACAGGGCAGTAGTGAGCGGCCCTCTCTGTCCCGGGGTAATCACCTAACCACCTAATGACGGATGGTATTCCGGTGGATCGCAGCCGCCGTGCGGAACACGCCGGCAGGAAGTGGCCGGTGAGAGTCAAGGGTGCGACAATTTGCGCGCGACGCAGCGCCATAACCGTTCGGCGTTCCGGTGCTCGGCGGCCGGCGTCCGACGCGCGTCACACTCACACACATGCCGGGGACGCAGCGTGACGCGCGGCCATCACGGTATCGTGACGGCTGAAGCTAGCCTCATCCCGCGTCCTGTGACGTCCCGTGACGCTTTGTTATGACATTTAATCCAGTCACGGAGAGAGACAAAGCTCTCAACAGTGGTACTTATTTCCAGTACGTATGCCTGTGTGTAAGTTTGTTAGCCTCCCAAGTAATGAGGTATTATACGCATTTTAAATGAGCCTTTATATCGTGGAGCACAGCATATCTGATCTGCACGGCGATCCTCTGTGCACCCGTTTAATGAGGTAGATAATACCGAGTCCAGTTGGTACTGGGAACAGAGGCATGGGATAGTCCAAGCACCGTACTCCTCTCATGCCCTCTCTCCGGACCGCTCCCCCCCCCCCCCCCCCCGCTGCTGCTCGCTCTCCGGCGGGACAATGGTGACAGGTCGGGGGGCCTCCAGGGGGGATGCTGGTATGTGCACTTCCTGCCGTGCCGGGCTGCGGAGAGCGGCCAGTCACCGTCCGGGAATGTCACCGCCGTGACCAGTCCCCCTCGGCCAGCCGTCCACTGTCAGGGTTAGAGGTCAGATCGGGGCCAGCGCCGGGCCCAGCGGGAGGCTGCGGTGGGGTCATAGGTCAGGGCACGGGGCAGAGCGCGGCCTGCTGTGGCGGATCGGAGGGTCATAGCTGCCGTCCGGCCGGCCGTGACAGACTCAGAGGTAGGATGGTCCACAGTTACTGGACGGTGACCTGTCTCCTCTCCCGGCCCGGGGCGCTGTTTAACGCCTGTTTGAGGACGCAGCAGACGGAACGCCGCTCTACACGAGTTTGGAATGACTGTCCATTGAGGCGTGACTCCTGTGGAAAGGCAACTAAATTTGGACCACTAACAACTGGGGGCATAGGAAGTGCCGTTATTCATGGAGATTTGCCTCAATTACAGATTACATCCTTCTTTTTGTATTCAGGTGCGACATATTTTACCGAGAATGGTTAGAAAAAAGGTACTTTATTATTACAACATTGTGTCCCAGCTGTTTAGTGCTGACCTCTTCACGACTAGCCTTCTATCTGTCTCTCCCCCTCTCGTCCCACTGAGAAACTTTACGCTTGTTGTTTGCTACCTAACACCTTCCTGCCGCTGCACGGTAACGGAATGCGGTACCGGCCAACAGCCGGGCCAGAAATCCCCGCGATCGGGACACATACCAACACACGGTGATCTGGTACGGTGCACCACCCACCAGCCGAGAGGAGAGCCACGCACTCCCTCGGTCAGGCAGCATACCACCGCACCGCCGCGCCGTCGCCGCCGGGCTGGTGCTGGTTCGGTACCTGGGTCCCGTCAGAGTCGCTGAAGTCCCGGCCATGTACCCCTGAGCCGCGATCCGGCGCCACATCGACGCGTCCCTTTGTGATGTAATTAGTTCCGGCATTAATTGGCGCGTTGGCTGGCGGCGCGGCGGCGTTTTATGCCGGTCGGAGAGGCGGCGACCGGCGGCCGAGCGGACCTCAGAGCGGGCACAGTCGGGGCCCAGTCGGGGCCCAGTTGGGGCCACATGCCGTCCGCCGCATTGGCATAATGATGATGGAGAGCGGATCGGACGGGCCGGGCCGGAGCGGGGCGGCTGGTGGGGTAATGAGACCGACTGCGCACCTCTCACCGCGTCGACACAGGCATCGAGAGAGGAACGAGCAGCCGAGACGACCGTAAACAGAGCACAGCCATCTACGGCCCGGCGTGGGCCGCAATTGAGATATTTTGACCGGCGAGACGCGTCATCGATCAGGGCAATCAAAATGATTGGCCGCTGAGTTGTTGGCTGCGTGCGGGAACTCACAGCCAAATTAGGAGAGGTCGCTGGAAATGGGAATTTAAGACCGTGATGAAGGTTTTTCTCATGTGGTAGATAATGAGGGGTCGTGTTCAATTGTAAATATAATTGTATCTGGTGCGCATGTCCCAATGCAAATGCGCAGTTTCCGTGGCACAGCTGGCCTGAATTATGGCTTTTTATTTTAATTCACGTAGCCATGCAATCATAAACAACCTTTTTCATTATATTGCAATAAATTATGCTCATTCTCCAAAAAAATGTGTACATAACATATGTCTTCTTTAAATCGCAAAGCCTAAGTCATAGTCATACATTAATGCAGACCTCCACTGTTCTGTGTCCAAATCCTGTCAATTATCGCTGGTATTTGCCTGGTGCTCTTATTGCGCTCCTTTCTGCTGTATCCCGGCCAGTGCGGCCTGTCACACTGTAAGTAGCCCCGATACCGAGCATCGCCGAGCCACGCGCACACCTCGGCCCGGCCTGTAGCGGCACAATGTCGGCCGACCCCTGAATACGTCGTTAGCAGTGCCAGCCTTTCTATAGCGGCGCTTGTCGAGCGCCGGTCGCGTCCGTCTTGCCGTGCAGCTTTGTGTCTGTTGTTTCGGACCGATGATGCGGCAGTTAGGCCTGAGCGGCCGCAAAAACCCCCCAAACTCATCCCCGCCAAATCTGAAGCCTTTTAATGATAACAAATGATCGGAAAACTGACCAATCATTTGGTCGTTTCTTTGGGCGCGACAGACCCCGCGGTTAAAAACTAATTTTCTCTACAGGCGCCGCGGACAGTGCGATTTGTTCGCAGCGATCTGAGAGTGCTCTCCGGTGCAGGCGGCGGCCACGAGCGGTGGCACGTGATCGGCTCGGCTCAGAGCAGCAGCGCCTCTGACCGACTCTGGCTCTCTGTCTGTGTGTCCGTGATTTGTGCCCCTGTTCTCCAGGCCCCTGAAGTATTGGTAGCCAATGCTGGGTATGGAAACATCGCGATTCATCATACCCCCGGTGGGGCAGCGCAGCCAACAACTCATTATACTCGGTGAAGAGGCACGTTTCGAGACGGGGGACGGCTGCGTTTTTGCATAATTAATATGGCACTAACAAGACATGTGGTGGACGCGGCCGCGGCCGTCGGTGAGCGCCGCTCTGCTCAGATGTGACCGGCTGACAGGCCAGGGTTGTTCTCTTCACTCTCTCTGTGCCGCCACAATAGAAGTGGGTCTCGGAAGGACTCCATACGTACAAGTCGCACTGTGTCGTACTATGTGACAAAATAGGCCCCGCACTATGTGATATGTATTGACGGTAGGTACCTGGTATCGTCCCTGCCACCATTGGCTTCTGACAGCGAAGGTGGCACACGGCGTACGTTCTGACTAAAACCAATGTGGAACTCAGTTTGACTTTGACCGATGGTCTCCGAAGGATTTGGTATAGCAATATACAGATATAGATGAAGATGGATAGCTGATACTGTCATCTTACTGTCCCTTTTCAGCTGATATTTGGATTATGACTGCATTGGACTGGTTCGTTGATACGAAACAAGCTGTTGACAGATTACGTTTTGCACTGAAACATTCACCTAACGGTTGTATCGTTTCCACCTGCATTCCATGGCCGTATCATCGAGAGGTTTTCCCCACTCCCGGCGCATACGGCGCCATGCAAATAATCTGTACCGTGGCCAGGCTGACGGCGCGGCAAACGCACCGTGCCGTATTCATCACTAGTGCGCCATATTCACCGCCGCTGTTTGTTTACCCGGGTCACAATGCGCACCAAAGTTTTGCCAATTAGCTATGCTGGCGGCGAAGCGGAGCGCGGAGCCGGTGTTACATTTTGATGGACTACTTCTCGCCTCGCGGCTCTCTATTGTGAGTGTGGTCGGCCGGTGAAGGGCCGGGGGATCGCTGCCGGCCACCGACCGCCGGCCTCTGTCTCCCGCCGTCTGTCGTCGTTCGTCCGTCTGTGTGTATGTGTGTCTGTATGTCTGTGTGTGTCTGTGTCCGTGTGTGTGTGATGCGCCGAACGGTGCTGGCATTGTTACATCGACACACGGGTCACCGCCACCCCTGAACCCTGACTCCACAACAGGAACTATATTCAGCCGGCTGGGCCCCGCCCCGCGCGGCCAGTCTCCGTGACGGGCCAATTTTCTGCGCGGACGACGTCGACCCGTTTTATGATGAGTCTGGCGGCTCTGCGGCTGCGGCCGGCCGGCTGACCCGATCTACATGGCCGACGGCGCCGGCCGGAGTCAGGTCAGCCGACCGACCGGCCTCAAAGGCGAAACTCTGACCCAGTGGGGTGGGTGGACGGGAACTGTACCGACGAAGACCCACCGCCGACGCCGCTAAGGGCACCGATGCGACACGCCAGCTACAGTGTCCTGTGCATTGACATATTTTGGCCAGCCTCAGCGCTTCCCAGTGAAAAATGACCGGTAATGGCATGAGCTGCGGGTCGGTCAGCGTGGCCAGGTCGACACACCGCCGGCTTAACGATAGAATAATCGCTCAATGATGGAATAATTGTCGCCGAATGGTGACGCCGATCGCCGGGCCGTACCGGGTCGGAGGTCGGCCGAGAGGTCACGGCGCTCCTCTCTCCGACCCCTCGAGTAGCTCCGGCTCCAGATCTCCCGGCCGTCCGCCGCAGACGCATTTGAATAAGAAACGGCCGATCGCGGTCAGCGCAGTCCCGCGAACGATTCTGACTGAGGCTCGTACTCCTGAGAGCGGCTCAGCAGAAGTCCTGAGGGCGTCTCAGCTGAGATCTTGGGATAGACTCTCGTTGTTGAAGCTACTGTTCCGTGAGCCCCTCTCCGGCTGCTGGTCTGAGAGCGTGCTATCTCCGGCCGCGGCCAGAAGAGCCGAGCACGCCACCACCGCCGCCAACTGATCACTCGCATGACCCTTGATCTGCTGATCTCCGGAGCTGCTGAGCTCACCGATCCAGCAGAGCCGCGTGTTTTTTCAGCGGTTTCTGTTTGAAGGCTGGCTGGAGCCGCGCTGCTGTGCCGTGTCGGCCGCGGTAAAAAGTGGCCATCGCGGCGTGGCGGCGGCGTGTGGGCGGCGCGGCTCGCCGCTCAAGGCTCGGAGTGCGCCGCGCGCCGCCGCGCCGATACCGGCGCACCGCCGTCGTCGGCAAGGACGGCCCAAACTTCATTCGATCCGACTAATTAGATTAGGTTTTTGCGGCGCGCCGACTCGAATCGGCCGTGTGGCGAAAGTGACGCGGCGCCGACTCCGCCCGCCGCCGCCGCTGAATATCAACAATGCGGCGCACCGATCCATCAGTGGCGCGCTGCGCCGGAATTCGGCGCCGCTTTGTAACCAGCCGGCCGGCCGCCCGGTGGTCCCGGGACTGGCCGGACTGGGAGACGGGGAGGCCGCGAGAGTCGAGTCGGAGGGATGACCGCTGCGGCTCGGCCGGGATGGCAGCCGAGTATGGTGAAATGGTAGGGTATGGTAGGGGTATGGCGGGGTCGTTGGGAATGGTAGGGTGCCAACACTGTCGGCGTGCTTCACTGTGGAGCTTGGATGACTAGGGGCTTCACATGTTAACATGGGCGTCTCTGTTACATCATGATGGCTAAAGATGTCCAAATTGTCTAGTTTCGTTGACATTACGCGACGTCTAACCAAGGACATAGGTATCATGCAACCCTTCTAAGACTTAGCGTGGTAATTATTAGTTTTCATCATCACCATTGCGTATCCAAAGCATCATCGACCGATGTTTGACGATTGAAATAAAATCATTTTATCACTTCGGTATCCAACTTGCGATGCTCCACTGAACAAATGGAGGAGGCAGGATGGGTATCCTTTGCCTCTCCAAGAGGTCAAGGTAGGAGTAGGTAATGAAGTAGTTCTATTTTGTTTTATTTTGTATTGCGTTTTTTCTTTTTTCTTTTCTTTCCTTTTATTTCATTTATCTTTATTTCATTTTGTTGAAGATAATGTGAGGTGTCGTGAGGGAGATGGTCTGCCGACTCCACGCGCTGACATTGGTCGTGTGAAGGATCACTGACCAGGCCCGGTGATGAGTCAAGGACCAGGTAAAGTGACGTCGGTCATGTCAAGGACCAGGTCTGTGACGCTAGTCGTGAATGAGATAAGAGGCCCGGTGACGTGTCAGAGGTCAGGTCCGGTGACGTGTCAGGGGCCAGGCCCGGTGACGTGTCAGGGGTTAGGCCCGGTGACGTGTCAGGGGTAAGGTCCGGTGACGTGTCAGGGGTCAGGTCTTGTGACGTGTCAGGGGCCAGGCCTGGTGACGTGTCAGGGGTTAGGCCCGGTGACGTGTCAGGGATCAGGTCTGGTGACGTGTCAGGGGTTAGGTCCGGTGACGTGTCAGGGGTCAGTCCAGGTGACGTGTCAGAGGTCTGGTCCGGTGACGTGTCAGGGATCAGGTCCGGTGACGTGTCAGGGGTCAGGCCCGGTGACGTGTCAGGGATCAGGTCTGGTGATGTCAGTCGTGTCAGGGATCAGGCTCGGCGTCGTGTTAGGGATCAGGCTTGGCCTGCATACGAGTGGCACTGATGCGCCAATAAATAAGTGCCGTTCCCGGTACAGCGCCAAATACGGACGGAAGCGGGGTGCAGTCTCCAGTGGTCATTAGACAGCTACTAACGGCTGCTGCCCACGCCAGCCCACGCATTTACATCTCACATCCGCACGCTCACATGTACTGTAATCAGCCCGCTCACTTAATGCGATATGCATACAATGAGGAATGCCGTTTGTAACTGTCATCTGGCAAAGCAACGCGATATTTTGTGATTAGCCTATTTAGAAGTGGTTCATTATACTTGCATCAGCGTTGAGTGCTTTCATTGACCCAGACTGGCATTTATAGTGACCACTATCACCTGAAACTCGATAGACGCCTCTTTCTCAGTTGTAAACAAGCAAGTGAAAGACGCAACAAACAACTTTCACGCTGCCAAATGTCTTGATGTAACATTTTGCCTTATTTTTATCCTACGAAAACTGTCAATAAGTATACCTAGAGTCAAATTAATTAAGTGTAACTACCTTTGCATTGGAAGATTCGGTTACTGTCAATGTTTTATATCAACATCGTTCTGCCATGCTGTTGTTTTGTAGGTCGTTTGTAGCCTGAGCTAACACACTTACCAGAGAACCAGCAAGCGTGGCTTAGAAACCGGCGGTATGCTCAATAGGTCGGCCTTTGTTAGCCGCTGAATGTCTCTCCTTTTCAATGACGGGTCATTGTTCTCCATGATCGTATCCAACTGGCCATGACGAAATGCCATCGTGTCAGTTCGGTGACCCCGTGCCGTACCGAACCTCCGCGCTGGTCTGGATGACTCCCGTGCACCACGTGACACGCGGCGAGGGTGGGTGTGGTCACCGGCCACCTGCCACCCACCTGCAACACGGGTGGGGCCGTGCATGGCACGAGCGAAACAGAAAACCTGTGTACCGGTGAAACATTATCAGAAACAAAAGTGAACATGTATTTTGTCCACGTTGTGCAAAATAGTAGATAACTCTAATTTGTGGCAGATTTGCACAGTTTGCACTTTTTGAGAGAAGGCTGACATGTGCTGTCCAAGTTCAAAGTCCGTCCCTGGACAGGTCAGTCTGCGGTGTCATGAACTCTGACAGGTGGACAGGGGTCAGCGACACTCTCGCTAATGTCATGACACGACACTTTGCACACGAGATCAACTAATCGGTGACCGGGCCAGAGCAGCACCTGCCTCCGCTCTCTCGCGTGACAGGTGTCTCACGAGTGCGTGCATGTTCGGAGAGACATCAGATAGGCCGTTGTCCCTCCTCTTCTCCTGATCTATCTCTACGTCGACGGATCGCAGGACCTGATGTGTGTTGTGATGTGATGTGAACGAAGTCAGTGCGTATGTCGGAAGTGGCGACATCACTCACTTGGAAGATAGCAGGATGTTGTCAACATACTGACGCTTCAGATCGCTGATGAGGTCGGGAGACGATCCCAGCAGTCTGGTTCCCCAACGGACCAGTGAAGGTCTGAGCTTGGGCAGGAGTGGGTTCAGTAGACAGGAGTAGACAGGTGGAGTCTCGGAGTGGTGGGCAAAAGTAGGCTCATTCCGGATAAACAGTTTCAGGTAGCTGTCTGGTGGACAGGTGCATGTCCCTGCTGTCTGGAGGACAGGTGAGGCCCGGGTCAGTGGCCCGGAGCGTGGCGTGCGGCCCCGACTGTGGTCGCCGTGCCGCTGCCGGGGTTCGTGGCACCAGTGGCGCGCGGCAGACAATACAGCCGCACCGCTGAAAACGGACCGGATGTGACGCCGCTCATGAAAACGCCGAGAACGATCCGAATGCGGCGCAATGCGGGAATGTTCCGCGAATACATGTCATCGGCGCTGGCAGATCAGGGCTGCGAGCCTGTAGCTTTGGAGGTCATGACGTGGTCCCGGGACGGCTGGTAATGTCGGTCTGTCGTGCTGAGCGCGGTCCAGAGGACCGAATAAAAACTGCCGCCGGCCTGTGACCTGTGGGCAGACATAGTTTTTCCGGGTTTTTAATAGCAGAGTTCCTCTTCACACCTTTGTCGCACCTTTTCACACCTCGAATCAATTATCTCGTCAGCCGGCGGCTGTAATCATTGAACTGCGCTCCGGTAATCATAGCTCCTCAGAATTAATCAGGTGTTCTTTTAGTCATAATTAAATCCCGGCTCTGAAGACATTCTTCGGGGCCGTGCGATTAAACCTCATGCACTGCATCCGTGAATATGCTTCGACGTGCCCATTTAAACAAAAACTAATCCACGTCAAGTGCATAGATGTCTTACCAGAGCGCTCGCACGAAGGCACTTGCTAAGACTAGATAAGCCGATTGCATTCGGATATATCTTTCAACGAGCTCTGTCCAAAAGGCACAGAGCGGATTTCGCGGTTCAGTGGGTTTATGCGTGTTCAATGCTAACAACCCATAGCCGCTTCCTTTTTATCGATCAAAATCGTGCCCACCTTCAAATAGGATTCTCCGGAATCGTGGAGCAGCGACGGGTGGCGATTTGGCTTAGCGGCCGCCGGAGCCGACAGACCGACGTCGAGGTACGTCGCGCTCCTCGCGCCGGCCACATATTAGGAAACTACCCTAATCCTCGACCATTCGCTCTCCCTCACTGCCTCACAGATGATTAGATCTAGTTTGGCGGCCGAAATGTTGGCATTACGTCCCAGAAGGGCTGGCCGGGCTGTCTGGAGAGCGCCGCTCCTCTTTCCGACGGCCCGGCCCGTCCGAACCGCCGCCGCTCCTCCGCGCCGCGCCGCGCTCCGCTCTCCAAATTCCCGCACCCACCGGCCGCGCCGCGTCCGCCCCTGTTTCCTCGAGTGTTTGCTCAGATTTAATTCAAGCCACTAAGTCGCGCGCTATTTGAGCAGGCCTCTTCAATACGAGCAGGGCGACATTCCTGGCATTGTAGTCTCCACAACGGGTGAAGCGGCGCCGCGGCGATATCGCCTGCGCGCCGGGCGTCGGGCGCGACTTACGGCGTCAGCGCGTCAGCAGTGGTGTCTCCCTCAAACAGACTTCGGTGCTGTGTCGCTTCAGTCGCTATCTTGTGTCCTCTTGTCTGTCTCGTCAGCACGACCACCCCGTAAGATGCGTAGCCTGGCCACTTCACAGTGATACGTGGCCCCCGCCCAGTTGCCTTGAGACGACGGAAGCTGCTGAGAGCGCGGGCCTGCCATTTGGTGCTCCCGCAGAGATAATCTGCCAGTCAGATGGGCAACGTGGACCGGCAAATCATACAGAGTACATGCGAGACCAGCCAAGCCGCCTTGCTCAACGTGCCTATTTGAAGGAGAATCGTTATACTGTTGGCGAACTTTTGTAACGCCTACTTCGATAGGCGGACCTCTCAACCGCGATGAGATTATCTCGCCTAATATGGCAGGCACTCATTGCTTTGTTTGACTTGTCTATCCTCTTTTATGCGGAACGGTACTCTTGATTAAACACTGGGCTAAAGCTGTACCGATATTGGCTGTCACATTGTTACACGGCTCCGTTTATTTATATTTTTCAGCATTGGTGGTAGTAAAAAGATGAGCCAATGGTATTTTGCACGATTCAAATGTTTTATACGAACGTTGATTGCAGTTCGATGGCATTTGAAGAAATTCCCACGTGTGCAATAAAATGAAGTGTTGTGAAATTATTAATGCTACACAACATAAGCAAATGGCATTTATTGTTCGCCAATAACCTTGTGCAATAAGTGCATCATCGTGGGTGTATAATGTTAATTAAAATGTATAAAAAATGCGTTGTAGAGTACGTACATTTGAGAAAGCGTTAAATGGTCTCCTAACTCTCTTCTTGCACCGAAAGATAACATTATCTCCCTGACCTGTCAACGTATGCATTTACTCGCTATTGAATGATTCGTCTCTGATTGACAACCGTCACAAGATACAACAAAGCCATTAATAACCTTTATCTTCTCTCATCTCGTTGGCACGCATCACTGCCATTCAATCTCCCTCAAAACATTCCGGAAAGCTGGCGAATGCACATCAGCACAGGAAGAGCATCAAATGTCGGCACACTCTGTAACATTTGGTGCAGCACTATTCAGCTGTTTACCACCAACATACCATCGCGTCAGCAGCATACTGCCAGCACCAGAACCCGATCCTCCCCGCGTCATACAGAGACGCGGTGTTTGCGCCGGTCCGTGACAGCAGTTTGTGGTCGGCCGGCTGCTACCAGAGGGGGAGGGCTCCGGTGTACAGTGTTGGCCACCTTCTGCGTCCATTTCCATCACAGAAGCAGGTGGCAAGCTCCATGGCGCCGTCGCAGGCACGTTCCTCCATTGAGCCAGGCGCGCGGCGTTGTTTACCGAGCCGCCGCTAGTGAACAAGGCATGATATTTGCGCTGTGTGTGGGTGGCGCGGTGTCGCGCGCCGCCGCCGTCAGCTGATTAATGACGTACGGAGTTCCGAGCGGCGCCCAAGACCGCCACCGAGACTCCTCACCCCTCCACACCGCACAAATACTGCTCCGAGACGCCAGGCTGTCTGCCAGGCCGAATAAGGCTCAATCTTGGGTCAGGAAGGGGTACCCGTACAGCGACAAAAACCCCGTGACAGCCGGGGGTATTTTCGGCCGGTAATTGATTGCTATCGAGTCTCAGCTAGGGGATGAGGGGAAGGGCTCTGGCAGGGAACAATCAGGAAGTTGATGGATGTAACTGATTCCGGTAATCTCATCCTACTCAATCCTGACCATAATTGTTTCGACTGTCCCCTACCCGAACAGGTTCGAGTCCAGCACAGAATAGAAATTCCACCTGACTCGTGGGCAATCTGTTACCGGTCACCGAGCCCTGGTGTACCAAGGTAGGCTGATGGAGACATCCGGTCCCTTCAGGCCTCTGGAGTCTGACCAGGCCGGACGGGGGACAGGGGACCGGACGGGGCCCAGGACGCAGCAGCGGGGGTCATCCCGAACAGGTCACACCTGGACACGCGACGGAGACGCTCCGTCGCCGCCGCCTCCTTTTCTGGCCCGCCGCACCAGTCATTAGTGGATAATCAGCGGCGGAGCCGGCGCGATCACCCGCCGCCGCTGTCGTTTTATGCTGGCGCCGGTGTTTCGGTGAGCGAACGGCGATGCCGACGTGATACGGCCGGACTCATTGAGCGCAGAAGGCCCGATTTGGCGGCGGAGCACGGCCCGATATGATCGGACATGGGAACATAATTACAGCGCGGGCCGGTGACGGAGAGGAGCAGCCGCCCCGTTCCCGGCGTGTCGTCCTATACACGGCGGTAATGAAGCGGCAGATAGCGGCGGCGGCGGCCACCTGATGGATGGACGGCCGCCGCCGCCGCGTGACGTCACTGGAGCGGCTACTGGGCGGCGGCCGTCCGCAGCCCCCAGGTGGTGATGCCCCACTCCCACGACGAGCGCCGCTTCCGATTGAACGCTGCCAAAGGTGGCTGTGTGCCCCGCCCGACGGCCGCTGCGTGCCGCCGGTATGCCCGATTGTTCCCGGCTGGTGGAGGGCCTCACCCGCCCACAGAAGCTCCCTGGCGGTAATTGTTTCCGGAGGTGGCTTATCCTACACATCATCAACAGACGCAACTTATTTGGTTTCGTCTAGCAGCCCACAGTAAACATTAAGAATGTATGAAGCTTCAAATAAAGAACATCATGATAGCATCAAACCATTTCGCAATACATAATTTGATTTTCGTGTACTGCGTCCCTCTATCATGCATTTTAATCAATCTTATTAAAACCGTTTCAAATGAATATGTATGCACATTTGACCCTTATTATAACAATGGCACCTGTATCAAATAAGGAAAGTATTCCTATGCTAGTCGTCCTATGCAGCCTCTCCCTTTGTGCCCGAGCAGCAGTGAGTTTGCAGATTTGACCGCCACGGTTCTACCGTTGGCGTGCGTGGCCTATGTCAGGCCTCAAGTCACAGGCAAACAGCACACGGCATTATTACACAAAGCATTTCCGGCAATAAATTAACTTCATTAGAAATCTTTTGTCCGATTCGCCATCGCCGCTTCCTGGCTATTTAAAGACCAAATTAAGTTTGGTTGTTTAAACATGTGGGTCGCCGAGCGGGATCCTCGGTGAACATGACGCGGTGAAAAGGGTCAGCGGCGACGGACCGCTCTGATGTCTTCACTGTGTCGGCCATGGCCTCCCTGTGAAGTTGCCCCCCCCCCCCCCGCCCCCCCGCCCGCTCTGATGCGCGCTACATCCCAACACAAAGCCTGCCTCCGGAGCGGCGAAAAGGCAGCCAGCGTTGCGAAAACAGGAGCGGGCGCGAATCCGTCAACAGCCGCGCTGAGGGCCGATGCGACAAAAGAGCGCGGGCAGACGCGACAACATTCAGAAATATTACAGCCACAACTGGCGTTTCTACCAGTGTTTGTGTAGTGTTGTTCGTAGTGAAACCTCGCACCTCATATCCACTTAGCGGGGTGACGGTTGGCCTTGACTTGTGCCGGCGACCCCTGCGGACAGGATGACCCCTGCTTGTCCCTCCCAGCACCCCTACTCTCATCTGCAGCAGGTGTCCGCGGCCGGTGCCTGTGTACCTGTGTTGACCCCTCAGCCACAGGGCGACTCAGAGCCGGCGCTCTGTTCACAGTGGGCGCGACATTCCGCGGGTGGGTGCGTTTCCTGCCGCGCCGTCTCCCGGTCCGTCGGCCGGCACCTCTCGGCAGTGGAGCGTCACAGACCGGCGGTCCGCGGCCGGCACAGCTTACACGCCACTTAGCGGCCGACAAACGGAGCCGTCTCGGCCGAGTGGCATCAAGGGGCACCGAGCGGTACCGAGCGGCACCGAGGGGCACCGAGGGGCACCGAGATGACGCCGAGGGGCACCGAGGGGCACCGAGGGGCACCGAGATGGTACCTAACGGCACCGAGATGGTACCGAACGGCACCGAGTGGCACCGAGGGGCACCGAGATGACACCGAGGGGCACCGAGCGGTACCGAGTGGCACCGAGGGGCACCGAGATGACACCTAGTGGCACCGAGGGGCACCGAGATGGTACCTAACGGCACCGAGATGGTGCTGAACGGCACTGAGGGGCACTGAGATGGTACCGAGACGACGAGGGAGATGCTCCCTCGGCCGCGGACCACTAGCGAACCACTGGACTGGCGAACCACTGACAAATTACTGACGGACTATACTGACAGACCACTGACGGACCACTTACGGACCACTGACGGACCACTTACGGACCACTGACGGACTACTGAAGGACTACTGACGGACCACCTACAGACCACTGACGGACCACTAACGGACCACTGACGGACCACAGAAAGCATACTGTTAACTCAACAACAGAAATACAAATTGCAAAACCAGGAAACTGAAGTAAACTTTCAGAAATTTTGCACCTTTGAGCCATGGACATCCAATCATTTCACTGCATTGGGACCGTTTTGTTAGCCTCATCAAATGAGTATACTCATCAAATGAGTATTACGGCGAAACCCTATAACTTGGTTGAAAACGGATGTTTTGGAAACGAATGAGAGAGGAAAACTGAAGTTAAGCCATGCAAATGTTTCTTGTATAAGATGCCAATGTTACACCTAAATATGTATCGAAACATTTCCACAATAACTGTGGGATGTAAACTATTAACTTGATTATACTTAGGCAAGAGCTTACTGCGCAAAACATCATCAGCACAAAGGCATCTGCACCGGGAGTGGAGAGCCCATGTATGTACCATTGTACCGGCTCTGCAAAATTGCATTTCAGGCAGCTGGCTGCTAGGTGTGGTATAGCATTCCTCGCGTTGCTGTCAGCAGTGTCATGGCCTTAGACGAACTGCATTGGAGCCGAATATCGGCTTTATTTCTATTATGGCTGTCTTCTGCTAATATTTTCAAGTGGTGTAGGTAGGAATTGAGTACTCCTACTGCATTTGTGGAATTATTTACGATTTAAAAATGTGAATATGCAAGCGAGTGGCATTATCATACACATTCAATACGCAATATTATGCATCACTTACTTTGGAAGGATTTTTTAGCTTCTTAGCTCTGAATAGATATGGAATTGAGCCAAACATATTTCTAGCAAAGATGCTTTAGTAAACATTACCTATCACGAAAGGCTCCCATTGTATGGGCTGAGACACTCAAAAGCAAAGACAGTTTTGCGCTTGACCTTTTGTTTCCAAGAGACAGCTAAAGCTATCGAAGTGGATATGAGTATCTAGGTAAAGGGTAGACTGGGGTTAGTTTGGGCCAGGGGCATGTTGGACCAGGGGCGATATTTATTTTTGTTAAATTGCCGACGGATTTGACTTAAATCGCTGTTTCACTCCCAGCAGACACATTCTTCTTGTCCATAAATAGTGATCGTGTTTCGAGACCGGTGATAATAAAAAAATGTGTTTTAGGTACCTAAACTAGTTTTCTAGTTTTTAAGAACCTAATGATAT
>JARFNZ010150595.1:0-17683 GCA_031763405.1 Balanus nubilus
AAGGAAAGTTTCTTTTAAAGCGTCTAGCAATGCATAAGGAAGCGATATCCGATTAGTTTTCTGAAATTCGCGAAACATTTTTTGGATTTATGCCCCCCCCCGCAGCGCCAGAATCGACGTTCTGGATCCGCCAGTGTGTGAGACGACTAAAGATAATGTCTTAACCCTCGCCCCGATGGGATATTTCCGACCTCTCCCACTCGATGGGTGGGGGCGTTTCGGCCCCTACGATCTCCCAAACTACTGGGCCGATTTTCAAAAATCAAACGGCATTTGATAGCCCTGTACAAGGACTTTCAGAATGACATGATACATTTTATCCCAAGGTCACTGATGACGTCACAGGTCAGCTCAAATAGCCAATTTCAGCCCGTTTTCGCCAGGTGGGATTGCCAGGCAAAATAACGACATTGAACGCATGAAAAGCTACTAAATCGGCATATATCTTGTTCCGGAAACCTCTAGGTACCATTCTAAGCATTTGATAGTCATGGCATGGGTCAGGTCAAGGTCATCCGAGGTCACGAGGTCAAAAAGGTCAAGCTGCTGATTTTGGTAATTGGTGTCTTTAATACATGTTTTGGGGGTAATTTTTGAAGATATTGACTTCAAATTTGGTAGACACACTTATCAAGCTGGTCTGTAATACATATGTTCCGTTTTTTTAAATTTGGGAATTTTTGGAAATTATGGCAAAAATTCGAGAGAGGGCAGTCACATGAGCGTCCCACGAGAGATGCTGATCAAAGATAATTTCAATGTTTCTTGCTTCGGTAGTGGGTTCAGAGAAGTACCGCGGAAGTTAGCCGTGAAGAACGGGAGCGAGCGCAAATTTAGTTTGGTACTGAGAGTAATAAGCTCGAACTTGGTGACAATTACTTAGGGCCGTTGCTGTGAAAATAGCCGCCAAGAGAAGAAAGAGCAGACTCCATGCGAGCGATAAGCACAGGGAGGCAAAATTTGGGTTTTGAGACTAGGAGCCTAGTATCATCAGCATTCTGCATTACAAGTGCATGGGCTGCATAGAGACTCATGTTGGTAAAAGCGCAAAAGAGGATAGGGCCGAGGGTTGAACCTTGCAATATTCCCTGATTGATCTCCCCCATCTCGCGTGGTGAATAAATTTTGGAGGAGATGGTTAGCAGAAAGTATGTAGTAGTAGAGCTGGCGTTGGACCGCACGTTCTACTATCTTGAAAATGAGCGGAAGTATAGAGATAGGACGGAAGTTAGATGGTTCGGAGGATCGCGGGATTTGTAGACCGGACAGACAAGTGAGTGTTTTTACGAAATAAACACTTCGGTGTCGGTTACGAGCCTCTTTTTCATCCTGCCAGGTGTTATTGACAAAAGGAGTGTTCGTGACCTCCGATGACTTAGAATGACCTTTCAAGAGGTCACTGACCACAAATGTACGTGAGTTATCAAAAAGGGCCTAAGATGTCATGATACTGAAGTAATTGAACTTATCTGATGCTACAAGATATTACATTTTTCACTATTTACTTGTAATGGGATGTCACGCACTTGACCTGATTACCGATCGTTCAATACAAAACTATCCACTTACAATTATGTCCGTATATTTGGTGACCCTAGTGACCTCAATACTGGCGTGACCTGGAAACGACCTGGTGAAATTAATAATACATGTGACGAGCCAACTAACGTCGTTTGTCGCTTATCGCAACATTGCGTGGTTTTCAAGATTTGGGTGGGGTGGAAATCAGCCCCCACGCGGCAGTTGGTGTTTGGCAGTGCGCGAACCACTGGCAGTGCGCGGGTTAATAACAAGTAGGGTGCTGGACTTGCATACCTGAAGGTTCACTGAACAGTCGAGAGAGCACAAGTAAAGGGCGGAACATACAATTGTAATTTAATTTTTACATGTTAATTTCTGTGTAGGTATTGGTCGCTGTTTTCGCCAGTGTAGGGGGGTTGCCACCCCTCGTTTTTTCGGGAATGACTCGCGTAAAAAGCGGCGGATCGCGACGAAATTTCCGGAACCTTAGTAATTATACAGTTTACTCCTACCCTAAAAATTTAAAACCGTGACCTCCCAGTAAACGTTCCGTCATCCCGACGCCCACCCGACGTCGGCTGCATGTCGTCCCGCTGTCGGCGCGAAGTCGGTTCCACGGTGGATGTGTCCGCATATGCCGAGGTTAAGCCGACGCCCAGCCGACATCGGGCCGACGTTGGCCCGACGTTGGCATCTCGGCACCGACAAGCATCTCGGCATGTCGGCATCGGGTGAACGTCGGCGCAATGCCGGCTCGACGTCTTCCCGCTGTTCTCTCATAGCCGATGTTACCCCGATATCGGGCCGACGTCGGCCCATCGTCTGGCCGCCATTATCCCGATGTTGTCCCGACGTCTGCCGAAATCGGCCCGACATTTCGCCGACGTTGACCCGCCGTCTGCCCATATATTGTTCTGATTGATGCGAAAGCCTGGCCTCAAAAGTTCTGCCGGCACATACCGGACGCTTCTGGCTTTCACATGCACTCACGGCATGTTGTTTCCGATTTTTATTTATTTATATGAAACAAAAAAAACGTACAGGGGCAAACATCACGGCATGAGTGACTGTCTCTAGGCCATCAAGCAGTTTGCCACCATGTACAGCCGTTGTTGAACCCCATTAAGACATTATTTCAGGACGTCAAAAAGACACATTATCAAGGCGATGCTCAGACACCGGGACTCTCTCCAGGCTCAGGGGCGCCCTTCAGACCCCTAGCCGCCTTCCATGACTTAAGGCGCCCTTAAACTGAGGCGCCCTCCATGCGCTGACGCACCCTCCAGATGATGTGACGTTTAAAATCTCAGAGGCGCCCTTCGGGATCATGATTACCGCATGTTTACCACTGCACTGAGGTGGCAACCCTGAAGACTGGAGTGGTGATCTGGACGACTGGGGTGGCATTTGCCACCCCAGTTAATGTTAAAATAGGCCCTGCTCTTAATTCCTCGAATGTTATCTGATCACATGATTTGATGGTAAGCTCTTAGCACAGCAGATAATCGTGCAGGTCCACAAAATCAGCCCACAGCGATCCAATGAGCTATGTGAAAGCGAGGCGGCAGATGCTACTGGTGTACATACCTACCTGCTTGTACAGCTTGTTGAATGATGTTCTTGCCAATAAAGAAAAGGAAAATATATTGCTGGCCGAATGTGGGTACCCATGCAAAAGCTTAATCACGATATCATAAATCTATTGCATTTACCGCAGCTCGAATAAGCGTTAAAACAGACGAAGCGTATTTAGTAGCGTTATTTATTTGCATTCCATTCTGACTCCCTAACGCGCCACGATTGTCTCGACACACTTTCACGAGAGAGGAACAGATTGCTTCGTTTGCTATCTGGCGCTTTCTTTTTAGGGGTAAAATGTCCTGTGATTTTTGTGTTTTTAAGTAGTAATTGCTTATTTCAAGTACCTGCCGCATCTAACCAAATTATAAGTGCTTCTGTTTCTCCATCTTCCTTCTACAATGGACTACGGCTTAAAAGTGAAAAGTAAGATTCGTCCAGGCCAATTCCTTCCTTGGTATTGGTCTCAAATTGAAAAGATGATAATGGTGATAATGGATTGGTAGAAGAAAGTAGTATATATGTTGAACATTTTCAGTTGTTTGCACTTGAATATGGTTTGTAAATATTGAACTGATGCAGGATGTGTATGACAATGTTTTAAGGTCTGGCTAATCATGTACCTACCTACTGTCTGCTGTATCAGTACCTGCCTAAATTAATAATAATTCAAAACAATGATGTCAAAGTTTAAGCTGTGGTCTGTGCCTTTGTCTGTGGTATCATCGGATCTGTACCAGTGGCTCCTTCATCCTCAAAGCTCCTCTAACCTCCTCCGAGCATTCCAGTGGCTCCTCCAACCTCCTCAAAGTTCCTCCAACCTCCTCTGAACATTCCAGTGGCTCCTTCAACCTCCTCGGCTTCTCTGAAGCTTGCCTCAAACCTCCTCCAACCTCCTCTGAAACAGAAGTTGTTTTTCCAGAGGAGGTTATGGTTGATATTAGTGGCACTGTTCATACATATACAATCTTCTTATTTTTGGAGGGAATGTTATGAGTTATGAGCATTTTGAGTGCATCAAAACTGCCTACTTTTGCTATGTGCAAACAGCTGATACCTCCTCTGAAACTTGTCATAAAAATAGCCCTACCCTTTGGGGATTTTTTTTGGTGGTGATCTACAAATTTCACAGTCAGCACAAATTTGTGCAGATATGGCATGATTTAAGTTTAAATTGGGAAATAATGTTGCAACCTGACACCTATAGCTCCCCTCTGGTCATATTGTGCTGGCTAAAGGATGGCTAATAGGATATTCATTAAAGTTTCTTTCCATTTGCATTCATTATTTTCATTTTATATATCACAAAGTGCTTTTATCAAAGTGCTTTCCAATTTTGGAGCCATTTGATAAAACAGGATCTGTGTCACCCCTAGAGTCAGAAGAACATTGCATGATAAATAATCATAATTAAGAGATTATCCCACAAAATTGATTGCCTGCATTGGCATTACAATGTGTTAACATTGTGCATTAGCATAACCTGGCCTATTTACATTGTGAAATACATCTGATATAGGTGATATATTGTTTTCCTTGTTACTATTCTCTAACATCTTCACTGTATGAAATCATACACAGTGTCCCAAAATTAAATTTTATCTTCAGTGTCAGAGTGAAAAATTGGAGCCAAAAAGACTATGAGAGAGGAAAATTATACCTTATCTTACCTTATGGAAATCAGGCTGTGGAAGGCCTCAAGGCGTAAGGTACCCATTCTCACTAGGCTCTTAGTTTCAGATCCTTTTTCATCCCATGTCAGGTATGCATTACCAGAGATGAGCCCAGTGGGTATCCAGATTCACTTTGATGGAATTCACCAAGGGTGAGCAGACTACCTCAGTTGGAAGGCCATTCCAGTCATTGACAGCCCAGATTGCAAATGCTGACCTTATCACCCTGCTGGTTGCTGTGGGCTTGTGGACCTTGGAAGGGTGACCACAAGTGATATGATCAGTTGCAAGACTGAAGAAGTCACTCAGGTCCACATCAACTCCTTGGTGGAAAAGCTGGTATGTGAAGATCATATCCTTTTTTGTCAGTAGTACAGGGATGGCTATTGTAAGTTCCTCAGTCTTTCTTTGTAGGGTAGGTGACATAGCCTTGTCGCCAAGCAAGTTGCCCTCGTCTGAACCCTCTTGATCAGCTTCTGGTCCACTCCGTTGAAAGGGCCCCAAACAAGATTACCAAACTCAAGGTGTGGCCAGACAAATGACTTGTATAACCTATAGGAGTGATAATTATACAGACAACATTGTGTAATTTGATAGATATCATGCCTTTTTCAAGCTTCAAACTCCTCAAACTGTCTGCACAATCCAGTGTGAGGAGGTTGGCATTCACTATCAGGGTAGCGAATGATTGGAACCATCTGCCAAGTGGCCTGTTCTGTCTGTTCTCACACTGTGAACACATTCAAGGCCAGTCTTGATGCCCATTGGGCAATGGGTTCACATCTGGTACCATATACTGGACACTGATAGAGACAGTAAGGAACTCATGAGCTTGCCAAGTGCAGGACTTTCAGGCCTCACAGCCTTTTCAAAATCTAATTACCATAAGGTAAAGTATTTTTAATATGTTCATGATAGAACCAATATCACAATTCTTGATTAGTAACATGGAACCTGGAAGTGAAAAACTAATTTCCTAAATAAAGAATGGGAGTGGAATTTAATCACATTTGGGTGTTGTCTTCTGCCCTTATTGCCAAATTATGGGACACTGCCGTAGCTATTCCTGTCACCATCCATGGCCTTTCCTCATTATTTGTTTTTCACATTTTGTTTTTATTTTTAAACTTTTTTACAAATTTAGTTAGTCTCCATACCGTTTGAATGGACAGATTTACGAGAATATAAACGTCGCGCAGGTTTGGACCCCTGCCATGTGACGGGGCAATTATCGGCAGTCGGCAGAATTTAGCGACAGGCTAAACGTGCACGGCATGCGCGAATACGTCCCACCCTGCCCAGTGCTCACTGGTGTCATTGGAGCACGGACGCGGCCGCTGCTACCGGCCGCATATCATCCAAGTCGGGAACAAATGGCGAGCGCCGGAGCGACTTGAACCCGGGCTCCGACAGCCGGGTGTGTCAATAGCCCAGCACTTCCCCAACATCTAATGCTTGGTTGGCATTAGATGAAGCGGTGCGTTTGATGTCATCACACTGCCCTCGTGGGAACCAAGTGACTGGTCGCTGGTTCGACTATTGCGCAGTCATTGGCCAACGGCATATTTCTCATTCCCTCGTGGCCGTCATCAGCATGTGAACAGAACGATGATACTAGCTGTGAAACAAAGTGCTGTCGTACGAACCCCTATCAGATGATTTTCGGTCTCTGCCAAGGTCCTAGTATCACTTTGAAGACAGGCGTGGGAAGTGGTATGTACAGTCTCAGAATAGGCATATTAAGTGGGGAAAAGTCAGTTTAAAATAAACATTTGTGGTGGAAAACTCGGCCTAAAAAGACCAAAATATGTGTTTGGTTTTTACATTCATCCCTATAGCATAGCTTCAGCTGTTATCATTAACAATGCCTTTCAAGGTACAAGTGGGAATTTACTCATGATTCTGGGGAATAGAGTGGATAAGCATATGTCATAATGTCACTTGCCACCCAACTTCCACAATCCTAGCTCACTGGCTCCTGCCAACACTGACATCACTGTTGGCAGGGCTGATGGCACAGTGCCATCACTGCTGGCAGGGCTGAAGGCACAGTGCCATCAATCACTGTTGGCAAGGCTAATGGCACAGTGCCATCACTGTTGGCAAGGCCAACAGCACAGTGTCATCACTGTTGGCAGGGCAGGTGGCACAATGCTATAACTGTAATTAACAGGCTGGGTGAAGGCGCTCAACAGTGACTTAACTGTTGCCACTAGGTGCCCTAATCAATCTCACCAAAGTTGAAGTCACCAAGGACCAGTAAGTGAGAAACAAGCGATATGATATACGTAATGTGATATTTTGTGATAATGACTCAATATGATCAAATGTTCACATGGACAAATCATTCGTGATGAATTATTCGCAAAGGCACCGCCCTGCTTGAACATATACTGATGCCATCCAGTGTCTTGATCAATCCAGAGTTTCACAATGGCAACCCGTGGAACATGTTGCTACTTAGTTTGTAATTAAGATGGACTGCAGTGTCCTCAGTGTGGTTTCCCTGTTGCAGTGAAACATGTCCTGCTCACGCACTCCCAGCTGGAGAAGGAGCGACTGAAATTATTCGGACTCAAGTCATCGGGACTTCCAATCCGTAACTTGCTAGGTGACGAGTCCAGGTTCCTTAGCACAAACAGCTGGTTTGCATTAATCGCTGGCGCTGGACTTTCCGTTTTACGTTCCCACTGATAACTAGCCAGTCAGTTGCGGGCATCGTGTGTCGGTGCGCCCTAAAACCTCAATATCATCAGCATCAGATCTTCACAAGGTCCTTTCAACACTGCCAGGTAATCCTTTGCACTAATCTTCAAGCATTTTATGAGCGAAGTAAGGGAGCAGGACGTTCCCTTCGTCACAGGCGATGCCGAAGGATGCGTCAGAGAGATACTCCAGGGCTCCATGTGCAGGAGGGTCTTAAGAATCAGTGCCAGAAGCTACGACGTCGTTTAAGCGTTTCTTTAGGTTGTGGTAGGTTGCAACAGGTGCTGAAAGAACTTATCGCTCCCCTTTGTAGCCCGACCTGCGCGGGAAGGTCGGAGTAATCTGGTTCTCCGGTCTCCTGTGTCGCCAGCACATCTACTAACGGCACGAAACTTGACATGGTGCTCCTATTGAACCCGGCAAGAGTGTAAAACATGGGTCAAAAATCACCATGTCGTATTGGAAGAAATCGCTCCTAAAAAGCCATGCAGATTCGAGTGAAACTCATTGTAGACTGTGCTGGCAAGCGAATCGCGCGAAAGCGAGCCCATGCAATTACTTGCGAATCTGATGGCTTAGACATTAATCCGTTTGATGTTAGCATCCAATCTGAGAGTGTACATATAGTTTATGATAAAATTGTAAATGTTTGACACTTCTGTCCTGAAATGCCTCGTCGAATAGCCATTTTCGACATTCTCGAGCATTTTTATTTTAAAATGACAACTTAATAGGCTTTCAGAAGTTCCACCAAGGTGAATCATTTCCTTAAACATTTGTTTATGCTCGATACTTTCCGTATCGTTCTGATCTTTTCAATTGGCGAGAATGGGTCCTGTGTAGGAAAATGTTCGTTTGTTGGGGATGAGGCGAGCGTGACGGAGAGGAGAGCGATTGCACCGTGACCGAACGGCCCCACCCAGACTCTAGAATATTGAATATTCTGCGTCCTTGGCCACAACCTCAACCCATTTGTGTTGTGGTTCAGTCTTCATTCACTGTACAGGGGCAGATCCAGAGGGGCATGGGGCCCGTACCCCCCCCCCCCCCCCAGCTCTGAAACTACGTTCCCCTCCACCCCAACGGTTGGACTTCCTGGGTGTTTTTAACATCACGTCTATGGCGTTGCACGAAAATAATTCTTCATTTGAACGATTCGTCCCCTCCTTCCCCCCCCCCCCAAAAAAAAGAGGTGAAAAAATCCGTCACTGTCTGTGTATTGATGTTATCTCATTGTCAGTATATAAGGAAAAAAAATGGTGGGAGGTAAGTCCAAAAATGGCTAAGTTCAATACATAACCTTTATTTCACGATATTAACCCACGTTCTGAAAGGGGCTTCTAGTTCCCTTCATATCTGTTCGACATTGAGTTACCCACATAGTGTGAACGCCTTGACCTTGGGTCATCCCAGGTCAGGTCACGTGACCGATGTGTGAAATTACCACCTAACAAGTTTGTGGTCGTGCAATGGCCACAGTTTTTTCCGACCGGTTTCAAACTCGTGATTTCATAAGGGTGTAGGTATATAAAATTTGTTGATCTTATTTTTTCATATCAGTGGCCTGATATCAGATCAATTTCGCGACCTTCCATTATATATAAATGGGGGATTTTAAGTCCTTCCTATTTTGAGTTTACACACCATATAGTTTTTTTTTGGCGTTTCAAGACCTCGAGATTCTTTTTTTAGTTTCTTCCTTTTTATAGCTCCCGAGATAAACGGGATTTCTGGAGTGAAGCCCTAGTATAACACATTTCACCTCATTTGATCTCATGTAACCGTGAAAGTATTGATCTAGGTTCATGAAAATGGTGTAAAACAGAGTTTCCCACCTTCCCTACCTACCTCCTCCAAAAAAAATCGTTATCTAACTCTGCTATGAGCTGAGATGCGGATTTTGGGGGGTTGCGGATTTTGCCTCCCCCTCCCCCCCCCCCCCTCCCATCCCTGCAGTGCCCGTAGGTATTCTCAGAGGCCTTCCATGGGGCGTGCTTAACACTGATGTCAGACAACTTTGACTACTGATGTCAGACAACTTTGTTACCATGAGAGCCAAAATGAGTAAGCCACTCTCAATTGACACGTTATAACTATCAGACCATGATTTACGCACAACGCCCAAAATAGACATGACATGTTTCAAGATCTCTCCGCGCTCTTATCTGGCAAAAAGGAACTACAACATGATAACCTGATTGCTGTTCTATTGGGCTGCCGGTTCAGATTACGGGGGTGTAAACGATAGATGAGGTGTGCTGGCCGAGACATATTTTTCGTTTTACGTGCGGCTATTCAGTCAGTCCGATTCGCGGACCAGTACGATGCTGCCCCAGATTTAATGCAAATCTGACAGGAAATTGAACCAACCAATTGTCGGCATGCCCGTTAGCATTTGAGTTTGCATTCAGTTTCAAACATCGGTTTGTGGGCGGACGGCGTTCACACGCCAGTCTTTCACGCTCGTCCACACATTCTGTATGATCCAGCCACCAGCAGTTTCTTGTTTTTCATGCGAGACTCGTGGAATTTCCTACGCGTCTATGGAAGTGTTCTGTGTCGCCTCGGCTCTGTGAATGGTGGCGGGGTCATCTTGCCACTGCGCGCGGCAACTTTACCTGACCTCAGGGCTCAACGCAGATATAATCCACCAAGCCGGCGTGCGTAATGGTGTCCACAGGCTTTGACCAATAGAGGATGTGTGGGCGGTAGTGGAAGATGCTCTAAACGCATACTATCCACAAACTAAGAAGCAGCTTGAAACTGTCAGCAAATGGGTCTGTAGGATAATAGTCAATGACAATGCTCTTTTCCAACTCTTGGTACGGTCAATCCTCAGTCGAATTCGCGCTTTGATCATGGGCAAGATCCGTAAAGCAGAATACACTGAATGAATAGCAGAGTTAAAGACGAAATATGTTCGTTGTAAAAAATCACATTTCAATAAACAAAACATACCAGTGTGTAGATAATTTCATCTGCACAGACGATTACATTGATTCATAATGTGTTAAATATAATCCTATGAAAAAAATAAAAACGGAAGTTATTTATGTTCCATCCTTTAGGTACCACATAACGTAAGCCTTTTATTACGCGCCCTGGTGGGCGCACACTGGACTGGAGGGAAAGGGGCAGATCTCCCCCCCCCCCCCTCCATCTCGGCTCCCATAAGAGTAACGAAATTTGGGGTAGGGTGGGACTGTGAGGAAATCTATTGTGTTTAGTTTTTATGACCGTAGGTCGATATCTTCAAGGTAATATGAGGTCAAATTTGTAATGGTAGGGCTTTGCTCCAGATATCTCGGAAGATATGATAGCTAGAAAGAAACTGGAAAAGCAACTAAAAGCTCGTGAAGCGTTTTCGTTGGCGCCATATTGTCAGATGTGAGCTCAGGTCAATATTTTAGGCTCTAGAGTCCAGAGGTCGTCAAAGGTGCGAATGACTGTTTCTGGGATCTTTTTTGCAAATAACTTTTGAAATAATAAAGTTAGGACAGTAATTTCGGCACCATCGTGTTTCTCTTGTCGAGGCATTTCGAAACATGTATACTGTATATGGTGACTCTTGTGAAGTCAACTTCAAAATTTGAGCTCAGGTCATGGTCATGTGATGGCTCAGGTAGGTGATGTTATATATGAACCGATGCGTATTCACGAAACAAACATGATTTTACCGGTTTCACGTCTCTATTACAATCCTGTCGATATAGTTATTGACAAAGGTGTCCGTAACGTCGGATGACCTCCTTGAAGGCGGTCACTGATCAAAATTTGCCTATGGACCATCGAAAATGGTCCAAAGTTGACATGATCCTGAAAGAGTTAAACAAATCTTATATGTATCTTCCGAAAAGGAGGTACCTATGTCTTTCTCAAATCTGGGGAATTTTGAATCGGTAGACACAAAAAAATGTGGCCACGGCACAACCGTTAACTTCAAAACGGTAATATTCCATGTCGGTAATTTGGTCTGAGGTTGGCCTGACCAGGGACCTTAAACCCAAAGTCAAAATTTTGCACATCATGTGTGGAGTTGAATTATTGGCGGAACTTTGTTGTGTGTTGCTATGCTTCAAAAACCGGAGAGGGCGGATTTTGTCCCCCTCCCCGCTCCAGTACGCCTGTTAGAGAAACAGTTTATTGTTTGCTGTTCCTTTTTTTTGATTATCATTTGATTATTTGGATTGATCATCTGTTTTTTGTATTGCCTACACTGAATTCCTGGTTCCTGGAATTCCTTGCATTCCTGGTTATGGTATGCTCCAAAATTACGCGTATTAATGCTGCATAAGTGACCTGCAAACCTTAAGCCTTTTTTCGTTTGCTGGTAACAGGGAGTCTTGCTCAAACTTGTTATACACGATGTGTAGGTAATGAAACTGCAGTTCGTTTGGGTCGGTATCGCAGGCCACTGTCTGTTGTTGTGTTGCCAGAGTCGGTATCGCAGGCCACTGTCTGGTGTTGTGCTGCCCGAGTCGGTCTCGCAGGCCACTGTCTGTTGTTGTGTTGCCCGAGTCGGTCTCGCAGGCCACTGTCTGTTGTTGTGTTGCCCGAGTCGGTCTCGCAGGCCACCGTCTGTTGTTGTGTTGCCCGAGTCGGTCTCGCAGGCCACTGTCTGTTGTTGTGCTGCCCGAGTTGTGTTCGGCCCAGTCCGGATTAGCAGGCTCGTTTTTGCGTCACCTGCCTCGTGACGGGCTGGTATTCCGAGTATAGTCAGAGCCCTCAGTTACCGTCCGAAGGACGTTTCCTCGCCAGGCAGAGTCCTGCGGAGCCAGAGTGAGCCACTGCGGCCACCGTCCCGGGCCTGTGGATCCAGAGTGAGCTACTGTGCCACCGTCCCGTGCCTGTGGAGCCAGAGTGAATCACTGTGGCCACCGTCCCGGGCCTGTGGAGCCAGTGTGGGCCACTGTAGCCACCGTCCTGCGGAGCCAGAGTGAGCCACTGTGGCCACCGTCTCGTGCCTGTGGAGCCAGAGTGAGCCACTGTGGCCACCGTCCTGCGGAGCCAGAGTGAGCCACTGTGGCCACCGTCCGGTGCCTGTGGAGCCAGTGTGGGCCATTGTGACCACTGGCCGTCCGGTGCCTGTGGAGCTAGTGTGAGCCATTGTGACCACTGACCGTTCGGTGCCGTGTCCGTCGCCCCGATGGTGTTAAACGCCGCTGGTGTATCACCGAATGGCGCGCGTCTATGAAAGACCGGAAACTAACAGACCAGACAGGTTTTTGTGTTGTGTGTGAGGCGCGGCTCTGAGGACACTGACGACCGTTTTTTGACAGTGACGCTAGCGAGTGTGGTACGACGAACAATGCAGTGGTCATGGTAGTGTCCACAGCTGTATGTGATGTTCTGCGAGGGCTCTGAATTTTGTAATGTGGTTAAGTTGCACTAAATTCTGCTGATAAGTTGCAATTATTTGAGCTGGTATGTGGTGCTCGTGTGAGGTTCACTCAGTTTCACTCAGTCAGGCTTGAACCTGGACATTCGCCTTACCTGTCACTTTCAGTAAACGCCCTTGGTTCGAGAACCGAGTCGATAGTTTTTTAGTGTTTTCCCGGCGATAAAGAGCACTTTAAGTTTTTTCTTTGAGCTAAATGGACATGACAAATTGCTTACTGCTTGCATATCTTTGCTGCAGTTCGTGTTGAATTGTTGTCGTGAATGATATTTTTCAGAGTGCCAAGTTATGTTTCGTGAGTCCGCATTTTGAAAGCAAGTATTCGCATTGCGTGGAGGTTCGGCGTGGCCTTGCGGGAGACCGTGCACACGCTCGGCCATTTATTCCGTGTTTGCTGGAGCCAAAATGCATTCCCAGTGGGCCCTTTTGTTTGAAGACTATCCAACGGCAAGGTCGTTGGATAGTCTTCAAGGCATCACTGATCACTTGGCCCGTGTTCACTTGGCCCTAAAGAAGAGTATCGTGGTCGATGAGTGCTGACTGCCGATCATAAACACAACTACACATAATTTCGCAACTCAGCTCTCGTCAGTGCAGGCCAAAACTGCTGCGTCTCCATGCGGGGGGAGGGGGGGGGGTACGACCCCTCTATTGCCGATTCGCGCTAATCGAGCTAGAGCTTACATTAAAGGGGCTGTCCCACCTTAACATTAGTTTTGAGTTGAGATAGCCAAGTTGGCGGCTGTGTTTCGAAACTACAGCACATCTCGTTCAAAATAATCACAGTTGTTTGATCTTCGAGAACTTCAAAGTTAATTTCGGCAGTTTGGTGCTTTCAAGGTCTGCCCGTTTAGCTATGAGAGGTTGAACTTTCCATGTTAAGTTTAAACTTGAATAACTTAAGCGATATTTTCGGGAAAAGTGGACTCCACCGTGACCAGCAGATATTGCCTGACCTTTTGAGTCTTGACACATAATGCAGCTAGCAGGGGTGTAGTTTCGTATTCAGTTGGGTGGGCTTGGGCACCCCCAACTTGGGCTTGAGCCCCCCCCCCCCCAACTTTAGTGGAGAAGTGGATCAAATCCGGGGAGAAATTCGTATTCTTCAGGATTTTGATGGTACTTTGAGCGATTTTACCATCTTATCCCCCTCAACTTGTTTGGAGAAGCTACACCCCTGGCAGCTATATTTAACAACTTCCAGGAAGGTAGAACAATCCCTTTAAAAAATAAGCATGAGCTCGTAAAATGAAAAATGGTTTGGCCCTACACTGGCGGGGGTTAAAGGGAATGTAAAGATTCTGAAAATGTCGGCTTAAAGTATTTGTATGTGTGGATATTATAGGTTGTTTGTTTATTGTTTCTTGCTGTTTATGTTTATTGCTTGATATTTATGCCGTAGTCTAAGCAATTTTTTACTAGTTCTATTTGAAAATTAAGCTAGAATTTGAACATGAAAATTGTAAGTACCTGTAAAATGTCATTGATTGTCCAGCACCAAGATTCTAATGCCTCTCTAATCGCGATGGCAAATCTATAACTTTGGCGATTGCAGCGCAAATTATAAAATATGTGTTTTCTTATTTCAGTTTTTGTTTACCTTTTTAATGTTTGATTTTCAAATCTTATTTCTAAATAAGTAAACTTTATTTGAATATTACACACACAGAAGTCGCTAAACGAGTACCAACTGACAACATTGTTGAAGAAATCGCTATGGCCATTTAGAGGGAGATACTTATGAGCTACGGTAGTTCATAAAATTTGATAATATTTCAATTATTTCTCTTTCAAGCGATTGTGTATGCTCACATGTGAATTTGTAATCTACGTGAATATTATTCTTCTCAAAGTGAGTGAAAACCCCGGAGATCTTTTGAGAATAAGTCATGAGGTTCGACGTGTTTCGAAGAAATACTGGTTTAAAAGGCCCTATCGGAGTAAAGAAGTACTCGTGGAGCGCAAACCCAAGTGTTTTAGAAGTGTTTTACATTACTTACAGGCATGACCTGACATAATGGCTTATTTTGTATATTATTTAGCCTCTTGAGTCGAAAAGCATTGGTAACTCCAATAAAGTAGAAAACTCCTTGCACTCCCCTGCACTGTGCGGTACTGAAAATTGCGTGGCGATCGCACGATAAATATGCGAGATCGCTAGAAAAATCGCACGATAATCGAGTTACTCTTGAACAATCGAAAAGCGAAGTGTATTTTCAGCTTTGACAAAGCAATCTGCATTGCCCCAGGAACTTCAGAGTTTGCATAGAAATGTGAGCCCCTTAACCCATGACCGCTTGGGGGATCAGGTCCGAATCCCCCCCCCCCTCTGTTTTTTTTTCTGAATAACTTGCAAATCGTGGGATATATCGGCGTGACGGCCAGTATTGATTTCTACGTATAGAACTACCGATAAAACACGTGTTGCGTGACTCGCACATGACTTGCTTAAAGTGACCTTTTGTGACCTGACCTTGACCTTTGCTTAGTATGAGAAATTGTTCATGAAATACCTTCATCCTACATTTGAGAGCACTTTGGCAGAGTTTTGGCCCGGTGCGTTGATTTCGCGGTCCATACTAAGTACATCCCATAAAGCGACAACGTTATATATTTGACCTTTGACCTGACCTTGTCCTGTCACGTGACTTCAACTTAAAAATACTAAGCATCTCTGAGACAGGGTCCTATCATTGCTTTGGAGCCGGGATGGGGAGAGGACAATGCTAATTAAAGTATAAAGGGTGATAAATTTGAACAGAAAACATACTGTGATCTAAAACGTACATATACATTTATCAACACCCAGTGCTGACCCCACCCAACACCCAAGCTCCGGACTCTTACCCCTCCTTCCCTCCACGGCTATTTCTGTCATTTTATATATAATTCATTTGTAGAGTTCCAAATATCTAATATATTTTAAAAGATAGTGAAAACGTCAGCATGTAACTCGGAAAATAATGACAAAATGTACTCATCCACACGGATTTTCAGATGCTAAATGACCGATTACCTATGTCCAGTGCTGTAGGACACTGCCCTGAAACGTGCCTGCCCTTCCAGTAACGTGAGACGTTGACCCGGCGATAGGTAGATACCATCTGGCCCGTTTATCTGCTCCCGATATCTGGGTAATGAGCTGTCTGAGAATTAGGCTAATCAGCTGATATCCGATCAACTAGTCTTATTGTCTAGTATTGATGTCAGTAATTGACGTTATTGCATAAGGAAGACATCATGATACCGTACCATGTAGGCTTGCTGATGACCCCGAATTCCAAACTCTTGCAGTTAGATCGTGTTATTTGCCACATTTAATTATTAAATTATATTATCAGCTGGCGGACGGACCTGGAAGGTGCGTCAGTTGAGCGTGACCACCTGGCGGTGTGAGCTGTTAGTGTTCGTGCCGGCGTCCGTTTGAGCCCGGCCGGCTTGTCCGAGGCCACAGCTCCCTCGGCATGAGCAACACTCCGTGATGTAATCTGTCAACAACAATATGACAAGCACGAAATGTGCTACAAGGACACAGCCCGCGTTATCTTCGTACCCTGTCGCAGGATTGATTGATTTCCAGGTACTGACAAAATGTTCCAACCGCAACCTTATCGTGCTCGCTGCTTTAGTTAGACCCTGTTTGTGTGAGTCAAGAATTAAGGACCCAGTAGTTGACAGTGGCCAATGGCTAATGCCGTGCTCCTGCCTCATGGTACATTTCGGAACTTTTGACTGCATAGGTGCTGCTGAACGAAGTAGCAGTGCAACTAGGCAGCGGTGTTGACTGATATCTCTGTTCACAGTTGCGATGTCCCTACCGTCACGGAGAGACCACTAGACTGGCCGACGCCGCGTCCACTGTAGCCGCCGAGCGCCGCTGTTTGTCCGTCCGATCGCCGAGCGCCGCCCGGCACCCGCCCTCCGCCGCGCTGCCTTCCGCCGAGCCGCCCCCGCCCCCGCCCGTCACCATGACGACCAACGGCGGCGGTCCGCTGACGCCCCCGGCTGAGGACCAGCCCGACCAGGACACCATCAAGATGTTCGTGGGCCAGATCCCGCGGCACATGGACGAGCCGGAACTGCGAACCATGTTCGAGGAGTTCGGCGCCGTCTATCAGATCAATGTACTACGGGACAAGGTCAGTGGCCAGAGCAAGGGCTGCTGCTTCGTCACCTTCTTCACACGCAAGGCGGCGCTCGAGGCGCAGAATCAGCTGCACAACGTGCGTACGCTGACCGGCATGCACCACCCCATCCAGATGAAGCCGGCCGACACCGAGAACCGCAACGAGAGGAAGCTCTTCATCGGCATGGTCAGCAAACAGTGCGACGAGGCCGACGTGCGCGCCACCTTCGCGCGGTTCGGCCCTATCGAGGAGTGCACCGTGCTGCGCGACCAGAACAACCACAGCAAGGGCTGCGCGTTCGTGACGTTCTCTTCGCGGCAGAACGCGATCGGCGCCATCAAGGCGATGCACCAGTCGCAGACGATGGACGGCTGCTCGGCGCCCATGGTGGTCAAGTTCGCCGACACGCAGAAGGACAAGGACACGCGCCGCATCCAGAGCGTGGCCACGACCCTGTGGGGCTCGGGCATGGCCGGTCCGTTCAGCCCGCAGTACCTGACTCTGCTGCAGCAGCTGAGTGGCGCCGGCGGCCTCGGGCTGCCCGCCATGCCCGGCTTCGGTGCGATGGGCGCGGGACCGCTGCTGGCGCATGGTGTCCAGAACGGCGGCCAGGCGGTGCTGGCGGCCTCTCGGTTCGGCGCGCCGCCGACCGCCAACGGCGCGCCGCCCACCAGCGAGCC
>JARFNZ010150706.1:0-17680 GCA_031763405.1 Balanus nubilus
GGGTACTGTACCCCGCTAGCTTAGGATAGCGGGGGACCGGTCCCCCCCCCCGTCCCCCGCGGTGGCGCCGCCCATGGTCAACATTATGGGAGCGTTGTGCTGTGACGACGAGTTGCGTCACTGATTCTGCAGCCATTTATCACGCGGCGAAATAGCTACCATCATTTGTTCCACTGAAGGTTCTCTGATAAAGCTATTTCCATAATAAGTTTTATCACGGCCAACGCGAAGTAACCTCAGTAATTAGGTAGTCGGAATGAATATACATAGCTTTTCAAAGCGCACTGTTCGAAGAAATGCGCAACAGCTGATGTTAAACTTTGCGCAACAAAATAAAATTTACCACGGGTGACGGCTGACGGGAGGCGGGTGGGTCGAGAAGCTGAGGCCGAGCTCTGCAGGCCTACACGGAGGGATCAATCCAACCTACGATGACCTGCCCCCAACCAGAGAGAGTCAACTGCTCCAGACCCTAAGAACTCCAGACTCCAAGGAGCCCACTCTTACTTTCGGAAGGCCTAACATAACCTCTGGAGGCCATAGGACCTCCTCTCACATGTACAGAACCTCAAAGGTGGCCTCATGGGTGGGTCAAAGGGCCTGTGTGGCGATATTGACCCACCCATGAACTCCTACCCTTGTCCCCCCTCTCCATTCAATCACGACCAACTATAAAAATAGTGCGCCAGGAGCGCTCACCAAAGGCACTGCACCATCGGTCACTGTTGGCGCTGCTTCAGCCGTCAGGTCTGACAATACGTGACACTGGCCCGAGTCTCGCTGCGGAGGAGTGTGAAAACATGTATGATAATCGGCAAAAGGTCAAGAGCGGCATTTCACAACCGACGTCTGCGAATACGATGAATAGGAAATACGGCTCTTACGTATCATGAATGACAAGCAGTTTGATAAAAGGAAAATAGTATCTGTGGGACCGGCAACACAGTGCTTTATAATGCAATGGAGACGTTTTATGTACCAATGGTTACTCATCACAGTACAATGCAGGGTAAACCCGGGCAGAACGCACTACCGGGGGATTCGCCAGACACCCGTACTCCAGAGTTACAATGACCTTGAGCTGAGGACAGGGTAATGTCAGAAGGGGCGCAACATTTCATTTATTTATTTCCGCTGCATCAGAGACTCGTCGAGGACTATAGATTGGTCTTCATAACACTCGTGCCACACTACAAACACACACACACACACACACACACACACACACACGCACCTGCACATAACTACACACATGCAAAGAAAAGCATGTATCATCATTGTCCTTCGTGTGGTCTAGAGGTATGACGTTGGGCTCTCAACTCGGTGCAGCAGTGGATTCGAGGCAGGGAGGACACACGTGGTTTGGCCCGCGTAGTTAACTTCAGCCAGCTGGCGACTGGCGAGGAAGTGCCGCCCTATACCCGGGAGGACTGTGTCGCGAGAAATTTCGGGCACGTCATTCACCGGTGAACCGGTCGCGGACGTATGACGGGTGATGGGTTCGTGGTGCATTTGTAGCCTTGATTCAACCATTCGGACTAAATTTATAAAGAAAAGATGCAGAAGTTGTATCAATAATGATCATACCCGGCACACGCACGATCTGATATAGTAGTTCGATAGGTCTGTTTATTCTTAGTCTTTTTTATATGAAACAATCAAAGTTATCTTAAAAACAGTACTCTTGATTTTTTTTTAATTCTTCAATTCTAAATATCTTTTTTTTGCATATTTTCGAAAATTAAAAATATGAAACCTATATCAAAAAGTTAATATCTTAAAGAAATACCGAGAGTGAGGAAGAACCTTTCAAAGGACTTTTCATTATCAGGACTTCTCAAAGGATGAGCAAGGATTTTTAATTATGCTCCGATTCCTATGGAACGAGCGATCTTAATAAGATTTTTTCGCGTTCTAATAGAAAAACTGACCCAGGAACATCACAACGTCCCTAATGACCTAGATCGGCAAGTAGACAATTTTGACCTTGTGACATCGGATGACTGACCTGACCTATGGCAACCTAAGACCTACTTGGTAATGGTACCTACTTTTGGGTCTTTAGCCTGACCTGCGACGTAATTAGTCACCTAAAGATCAAAATTTGCATGCCATTCTGAACGATTGAGTACATGGCTGTCAAATGGCGTTTCATTTGTGAAAATCGGCCCAGTATTTTCAAAGATCGTGGGGGGGGGGGGTGAAACTGCCCTCTAACGGAGGGCAGTGATCGGTAATAGCCCGACGGGACGCCAGGTAACCCTATTTCCTTCGGAGGCAGATCTTACTCTCCCCTCCAGTGGTTTTCCGTTCGCCCCCCCAAAACCGTTCGGACAAGCGCTTTAAAACTATTATTTTCTTAGAATTGAATTACGGGTGTTGTGTCAACATATTAACAAAATCGGTTTAGCAGAGGCGGTGCCAAGTCCTTGTTCGCTGGGAGACACCCCGTCACGTTTGAACGGTTTTGAACGAAATCGTGGGGTTTACTTGCTTCTTTTATGTTCTACGGCACAAAAATGCACCAAATGCACTTTATTAGCAATCTACATGTAAAATACTAGCGATTGCATATATTTTTGGCAGAGGCTTATGGGCGGTCCTCACATCCACCGGAAGATGTGGGGTGGTAAGATTTCGTAAGACATCGGGAGAGATCGTTTCGTTTATCCAGTGACTTTTGCGCAAAAGTTGAACATCGCTAGATTTGGCAACATCGGCATTCAACGGCGTAGCTGTCAACATGGTAAGACATCGTACAATATCGTGCAATAACGGGCAATATGGGGCACAGCGGTTGCGATGACGTCACTGCATAGCAACCAATGATATATCTCCACGTAAAAAAAGATGCGGCAGCCGCGAGATCTGCAGTCCGCACCACGTCTACACCGGACCCCACCAGTAACGGTTGGTAGTAATCTACTAAAATGGGCGTTAAAAACCTACTAGGCCATAGGGTTCCTATGTTAAATAGATCATTTTCAGACGAGGCTGGCTCGTAACCTATGGAACAAAATTAAAATCCGACTGCTGTGGTAGCTTACCTAAAGCCTTCAACGTTTTCCTCTAATATTTTTTGATACTCTGATCGGAAAGTGGTCAAAAAGTCTTGGGCTATGAATGTCGAAACTATTAGATCCGAACGTCAATCCTAGTTGTAATTCTAGTAGAATCATAGTTGTTTTCCCTTGGCAGCTGCCATATCCTACTAAATAAACTAAAATTCGTACTAGATCCACCAGATGGCAGGACATCTGCCGGTATAAATTTGGCTTTAGATGTCTAATCTATGAAAGTAGAAATCATGGTTGCAATGCATTAGTCTAAATTTATTATGGTAAAAATATAGTTCAGAAAAAATATAGCGCGTCTATAACAAAATGGCGTTGTTTTCCTTACTGGAGTACCCGATGTTTTATTACCCTGGTCCGCACAGCCTTGGCCGTTCAAGTTATACGGCCCTGGTCCGCACAGCGGCACGGAGCTAGTGCAGAAGGCAAACAAACTCGCATTTTTCGTTTATTTAGTTATTTTTCTGGTACGTTTATTTTCTAGTTCACTGCTTATACTGGAAAATGTTTTCTGCGCACCAGGACATAGTTAAGTTGTATCACGTGTCGTTTATCTTTTAAACCATAACAATCTTCAAACGTGCTTCGCAGTTCACGCAGTTTTATTCCTGGAGGACGATTGTACTTGGACCGTTTAATAATTTATTTGCATCGTGAGGTAAAATGCAATAATTATCGTTCTGCAATACCCACATTAATATGTATTAATATGTAATAATATTGCAATGAATTTGGGTTATTAACGCTATGTATTAATATGTCATTGCAACCAATTAAGTGAGTCCTGGAACTTGGAAGGTATCTACTATAACACCTGCAACTACGTTCTGTTTCTATTTGTCCCCGAAGACGGAGTAAACAAGAACAAGGGTTATTTCACCGTTACGCAATTTTTTTTTATCCACGTGATTTAGTTCGACCAGCATGCATGTTCCAACAGCATATTTTGTTTTGCCCAGACGGGCAATCGAAGTCTCACGGAGACGATGCCCTTGCTGTGCTCGCCCAAATGATAGGCTGTTGAGGACAAAGATGGTGCTAAAATCGGGTACGCTGCCTGAATATTACCCCTTGACATCCCAGCCCTTCCGACACTGCAACAGAAAGTTGTTTTATTGGCTAGTACTTTGGTCATCCCCAGCAACCAACGCTGTTGAAATGTTCGATGTGAAATGTGATTGAACTTTTATTTCTTCGATTCCGATGTATGAATGGCTGAAATATATAATTTACACGACCTTGAGGCTCGAATATTGTTTTTAAGCACGTTAATGAGGCACGGAGCCACGGAGTCTCGATATCTTGGTTGACATTTATAGCGTATTTCCAGTGCTGTTCCACACAGGCCTCGGCTGAGAGAAATAGTTCTTAACATATTTGCTTGCCTTTGAACTTCTTCAGTAAACTGTACTGAATAAAGTGCAGTCCCCTGCAGAGTGTATAACATCTAAGTCAATATAAGCAAATATTGGACTATTTACCTTTTTTTTGACATTTACAAAATATATTTCATAATTCAACCGATTCGTATCACTGCAATTAAAAAAAAAGTTTCACAATATCACAGGAGGACCACAAAGGACACGTGGAACTGACAGAAAGTTCAACATTGTTCAACTTCTGAGCGATCCTTACGGTCTTCACGACCGTACAATATCGTGAGAGATCGTAAGAAATCGGTATGCCGCGGCAGGCACAAAACTCGCTCGAATCACCGGTCCTCATATCCACCGTACGAAGTCATAAACAATCAGCTGACTGCGCTCCCGTTATTGGCCGATCTCTCCAGACATCTCCCGAGTCTTACGATATCTTACCACCCCATATCTTCCGGTGAATGTGGGGACCGCCCATTACTCAGATGCATAAAGTGAGAGGCGATAGGTATATTAGTGCTATATGCACTTTTTAGCCGCAATTTCAAAATGATGAACAAATTCAAATCAGTCACGTGAAAATGCATTTCAGCCCTTTTAATTTGATCTTTATCCTCTTGAAATTGCGTGTAAAAACGTATTATCTACAAGTGCGGGCTGGAAGTGATCCCCAAGCTGCTTACAATTATCCGCCCATGCGCAATATCAAATGAAAGAAATGATGGGAACATTTTTTTTAATTTAAGCGTGACAACATGACGTGGTGCCAAGCAAACTGAAAATTGCGATGAAAAATACCCAGGAAATTCCGAAAAAATCCCCTTTTTTCATCTCTTAATTCCCAACCAGTAGTAAAACAGTACTCAGACGTTTTGTTGTTGACCCTAATGTTGAAGTTATAAACTTCAACATTAATACATATATTCATCACCGTGTCTCCATTATATATTTCGGGTTTTGGACTTTTATCAAAGTTTTGAAAATATTACTTATCGGTTTTTCAACTTTTGGCTTTTCCTAAATTTCGAAATAAAAATATGATATTCAGTTTGATAGGCAATTATATTTTAAGTCATTGAAATATATTGAAATTGAGTAGTATAGCAGTAGTAACTGTACTCTGGAAAGCGTTTTCTGCAAACCCATACTTCTTACCGAAACCTGCAGAATATTACGACACTCTGACGTCACGTATGGTCGACCTATTATGTATGCTCAATATTTTTATTTAGTCAATATGTGTAGAATTTATGTAAGGAACTGCTCGGAAAGTTTGACGACGATGCTTGCATCAGTTCAGAGAAATTGCAAAATAACGGAATGGAGGTGGTGGTGGCTTAAATGCACCTTCGAGCAACTCGAACGTTAATTAAATAAACCCACATCACTCTGACATCATTTTCGATTGACCTATCAGACTATTGATTTGATCAGATTGATTGATTGATCTATCATTAACTTTTCGCTTTTTCCTTATGAACATGCGCAGAATCGATGTGGAAAAGGGTACGGGAAGTTTGGTGACTATGGGCATTGGTGCAATCTTGGGAAATATTTAAAAAAATGGGGAATTGGTCTTTTCGGCTCCAATGGGGTGCGGGTTCAGAATATACGGCACTCGATAGCCACGAGATATTTGCTCAGCATCTCCGGACAAGACTCGGTCACCATACCTGACCAGTGACCAAAAACCATTGGTGGCCGTCGATGGACCCTTGTGACGTCACTGGGCGCCGAAGCCAAGGTCGTCGGGAGACGGGAGTCTGTATTAGACCGGACGGCCGGCCACCGCAGCACCCCTGTGCTCGCCGGTCACCGCTCGGAGAAACATCACCAGGTGGGTCTCGAGCCAGCCACGGTGGATTCAACAGTGAACGCACCATACGCAAAGGTGCTAAGGAAACGGTACTCCAACCCAAGTGTAGCGCCGACGCTGTTGGAAGTTTGACGCACTGGTAGGTTGAACTTTCCCTCCACGGGCGGCCAGAATTGCGTTAAAAAAACATCCCACCGTCATTAATGGAGAATTGAGCCGAGATAGCAGTGTTGAAGCATTTGTCAGGAAATCACTTTCAGCAATTTCATTCAGACTGTAAACTCTCCCATGGCGGATATATCCACTGTTTTATCCTGAATACTGGCGTTGGTATGTGATATAAGCGATACTGTAACTAAGCCTTGTAATATGTGCCAGGAGGGTGATTACGTGATTACATAGGTGATACATGTAGGCTATTACAGGACAAAAGGGAAAAAGATGGGATGTTTCTTTTAAAGGGACATTCCCACCAAAAACAAATATATATTGTGAGAGAGCCAGTTTCTCCTGTCTTACTAGTCCAGTCCGTTTTGGGAAGTTTACCCGTAGTCGGTTACAATTTTAATTTGAAACTTTGTTTTTTCGTATCTTAATTCCTAATTTGTAATTCCCCGTAAATTTTCCGTATTTACATAATTAAGTCCGAACAGCACTTTTCCAAACAAAGTACGTTTTTTAAACCTTCAAATCAAGATTGCAAACGATTGAGATCGAACATTCCAAAACAAACTGGATTGGTGAAACAAGAGAAACCAGCTCTATCACCCCTCAAATGTTGAAAAAGGTAGAAATGTTCTTTGAATCTGCGGTGTGTTCATTCAATCTGTTTTTCGGCAGATTTTTAATAAAACTAAAACAAACACCATTCCTCTGGCTTAACATAAGAACTAAGACCAAAGTTAGAGACAAAAAACATCATATTTTGAGACGTTGGTCAGTGGCTTTTAATTAGTGTACTTTTGTTGTTTTAGAAACGTCATTGTTGTTGTTTTCTTTACAACGATATTCTTTTAATTATTTGTGTTGAGCTTCTCACGTACGGGGCAGCTGTTAAGGTACACACTAAGGGGTCTTTTTTGGTCTTTTTATCCTTAAGCGCGTGTTTCACAGCGGATTGAAAACAAAACTATTAATGATTCATTCGAACCACATTACTGTGGGCTTCAAATTTATATATGCTGCACCAGCTCAGCTTACTTATAGGCTACTTTTACGCAAAAACTGTTTTATAAGCAGACAGGTTTTTGCTTATAAATGGCTTGGAGGCAAGGCAAATCTGTACAATATATATATATATATATATATATACAAATCTGAAGCGCTCAGTAAATAAGTTCGAACGCATAATAAATCATCTTTTAATACGCAGTTACGCACGCCCTAGAGCATAACAAGATCGGGCCACCTTAGTGTGTACCATATAGCAACATATGAGACATGAGAAAGCCATAGGCGTGTCCCCAGTACCATTAGGGGACAAAAAATAAGATATTTTTTCCGGGGATTTGTTGGAATTCTTAGTAATTTATATCGACATTTTGTATTTGTTTGGGTAGATAACTATAAACGTCAGACGTTGTTACTACCTGCTTATGCTCTGCTGATCATGTTGACACTATTTGCTTATTTTTCAATGTAATAAAAAGATAAAGACAAAAAGAAAAAGTGCAACATAAGCCACTTCGGCCCATTCGAGGTTGAACTATACCCTGCCTAAAATAAGTCTATTCCCATGATTATTTATAAACTAATGCCTCCCTGTAATGTGCTTATCTAATGTAATTTCTAAGGGCACAAGTGACTGTACACATGCAGTCTTAACATCTTCTGGTGCCTTATTCCGATGTCCCAGACCCTCCTACTAAAAACACTGCCGAAGCTTAGTTGTACTCCGTGATACACTTCATTTAGCAAAGTTATGAGTGGTACACTCAGCATCATTGTTTGATCACGAGGTGTAACGGCATCATAAAATGTATCATCGGCGTGATGTTTGATCTTTCGTGGGAGGAAGACATCTCATGCGATGCCCGCTAAAAGTGAGGGTGTCTTTCACACTCCGATGTCAGCAGTATTGGCATTTGGTATTTAAATGAATGATGAACGAAATTCCCGCCGGAGGAATGAGAACTCCTCACGCAGAAATGGACTTGATGGATTGGGATTGTATCAGATGTTCATGGAATCCACGGAATCTACTTCATACTCTGCTGCTGTCTGTCTGTCTGGGATGAAGCGAAGGTGTCACCTGGGTAGGGTGCAGCGAGTGATCAACCTTCCTGCCAGGATAGTGGGTGGTGCTCGCCGCAGCGATCATATTAGCCCTGCTCTCGAATCACTTGGTGTGGCACAGGGTCGCCGAACTTGTACACCGCCGTGACTGTCTGAACATATTCAAAGCGCTCCGCGTCGGCAACTCGCCTCACGCCTTGCGGGCTCTTTTTGTGACGCGGGCCGAGGCTGCCAATCGCCATACGCGGACTGTTCTGGACGGCGTCGGCGCGCTGCATCTGCCGTGTGTCCGGCTGACCGCCACCATGCGGCAGTTCCCTTACCGAGCCGCCGCAGCATGGAACCGACTGCCTTCAGCAGCCGTTCATGCCTTGCCCACTCGCGCCGAGCGTCTTTATCTATCTTAGATCACGAGCTGTCAGTAGTGTTAGACTAGGTAGACTAGGTGCAGAATCCCCACCATGTGGACGTTCCTAATACATGAACATGTACATGAGCATGCCGGCGCGTGCGTCCAAACTGCTGCTCTGATCGCTGCTGTATGCCATACGGTCAGATTGCCCCTGTCGTCCAAACTGCTGCTCTGATCGCTGCTGTATGCCATACAGTCAGATTGCCCCTGTCGTCCAAACTGCAGCTCCCAACTCCCCACCCAACCTTTACCGCTGCGGTATTCTATGAAAGCAGATTGTCCCTGTCGTTCGACTGTGTGGGGACTGTAGTGCTCATCGTAGCGGCCTCCGGGCAGCAGTGCACGGCTAACACCTCATCAGCGTCGGCTACACAGTACACAGTACACAGCCCGCGGAGACAGGCGGTCCGGCACGCCACCGAGGGTCACAGGTCGCGCCCCCATCGCCGGGGGTCAGGGATGGCGGCGGGCGCGTCCCGTACCAGGCACCGCAGACTTCCGACTCGGCAAGCAGCCCCGTCGTTCCCCTCCCCTGGGGGTACAGCTGCTGCGCCGCACACAGTAGGGGGGGGGGGGGGTGCTCTTTGTGGGCTCTGGGCTCTTTGTGACGAACCCAAGCTGGAAGACGTTTACGAGCAGCGGACGTGCTCGGGACCGGCTTGGGACTCTCTCCCCTCGTGCCTTGTGGATACCTAATCACAGCGGACATTTCTACTGACCAGATGAACGTCGTGTGTACGTGTGCTAACTGGTTACTAATGATTGCATGCATGACATGATTCAGATGGAGGCAAGGTGAAACTTCGTTTTTTCTGAGTTGGAAGTGATCGAAATTAGCACGGGCTGGGCGCTAGGATTGTTGGAATAACTTTACCGTCTCAAATAAGTGCACTTGGCTGTAGCGTTAAGACAAATATGCAAATAGATTTCAGAAGAGCCACAACAGGATTTTCCCAAGGCACGTCAGCGGGCAACTTGGTCTTGAACATTAGATGAACACCTTAAACTTTAAAAACCTTGAACTCCTTAAAGTTCTTGAATGACATGTAAACCATCATAACATCTGTGCATTATATGACTGCACACATTTGGGACATTACTACAGCCCGTTTATTTTCAAAAGGCAAACGGTCCGAAGTATATTTTTAAATTTGTCACGTGCGTGTGATGTCAATGTTCCTTTCCAAACATATCTGCGAAGTAATATTCCATTCATTTGACATTGGATTATTTGCGAAGGGGGCTCTTGACCGTTCATCTTTTGAAAATAAACTGCCGTTTATCACTATGACCAGAAATGGTCCAGTCAAATATGTTTCGCAATGAAACTTGATCCTGGAAAGGTTCACGAAAGTCGTGTTTATCAGCAAGATACGGGCAAAAGTTTGCGTATTTTGGGCTAATTGGGACACAATTGTTCGAACTTTTAAATAGAGTAAGCTTCAGCAGACAGCATTTCGCCGACCACGGAGTGATACATGGAGGTAAGGCATCTAGAATGTATGTCTTATTCGAAATATGTTTCCTACTCGATAATTGAGAAAACTATTTGTTGAAAAGTCTCATCTTTACAAATTATTTGTAGAAGAGACATTCATCTGTGCTTTGAATTGAGTTTCATACCATTGGTGCTCTTGGTTCCCGAAATGAAAAAAAAAACGACCAAAAATACTTAGATCCTCAGCCAACGCTGCCTAGCGCGTGCTTCGCCTCCCGCGGAGGCCCTCACCTTAGCAACACATAACGTTGTCACAACGTCATGACGACGTTGGTACGACGTAATTATGTCGTAAAAGCGTTGTAATGACGTAACAACGTGATGTGCTACTAGGGCATCTGGTCTACACTATTTGTAATTATTTTATCTACATAACTGTGTCGGTTTCATCTTGATCCGAGCCACAGTTAGTGAGATATGCGTCCGAGAACGTAGCAATTTTCACATATTTTTGATGACTCGTATAAAACCACGGTTTCTCCATGTTGACCCACGGGGGCTACATGTCATGCGCCACCGCATGGGGATAATCTTGTATTTAAGCAATGCATTATCCAAGCTACAATATGCTATCACTTTGGCTCCACTAAGTGCTTTGAATCGTGAACGGCGCTCAGCCTCCGTCTGAATAAGTATCTTTACCGTGTAAAATGGAAAGCCACCCGTAAAAAACAGGTATATGCAATTAGTTGTTTAAGTACAATGAAATTACACTTGATACAATTACAATTACACTGCAACCAACATTAAAATACATAGCAATTGGTCAGGGTTGTGAATACAAATTAAGAAGCTGATGTTCCGTAGGCATTCTTTTCATCGTATGATAACGAGCAAGGTTATAACAGATAATATTTTGTCAATCGGATGTTATGATTGTTGATCTGAACTGTCAGTAGCAGAAGGGGCTGTACGGCGCGCAGAATATGGAGTGCTCGTGTCATATCGAGAGGTGGATCCAGCCTCGTTTTTTTCTTGGGGGGTGGGGAGGCAAACCGTCCAGTTGAAGTCAATTCTTTCCATACAACGTCATATACGTTATGTTAAAAACACCCAAAAGACCGGCTGTTTGGGGGAAAACTATGGTTTCAGTGCTTTCGGGGCGCATGGCCCCGTCCGCCCCCCCCCCCCCTCTGAATATGCCCCTGGCTGCCCCTCCAACTTTTATCGGAGAGTCGCCGCCCACCCAACCTTGAGAACTTCTTTGTTTGTGGCATGCAACTGTTTTTTATTCAAGGTAATGTGTCTTCTGGCATTGGCCATGTTGAGTTATGGACACGGTAATGTAAAACACGATTTTGTATTTATTTTTTAAGTAATGCCTGTATTTCTCCAGTATAACCTTAGTTGCTGAGATAATCCATTTACCCCACTATAGGTATGGAATACAATAATTAGCGGTTTTGCCCTAGCCTGCTTCCACCACCAGAATTCGATGCAAACTTGCCAACGTGTCGGTAGCGTAAGCCAATCAGATTTCGACAAGGCAGTTCGTGGGCGCTGATAGCAACATTCAAACGGAAAATCGATTCTGCTTGGACAGCTTGTTTACAATTTTCGTTCGTCATCAGTCATAAAATGTCGTACGTGCGCCATATTACATTAATTATTATTTCGTCTGTTTGCCTTCACCATATAAAAAACGCTTCTATACCGAAACAAGACGAAACATTTCAAGCGAAAATTATATTATTTGATGCTTATATATTAATTTTACTTCATTCAAACGTAAAAACAATAGTTACTTATTGAAGTAAAAATGATTTGGGCGATAAAAACAGTAGACACATCCCTTTTAATGTTTTACTGTATTAATAATGACATCCTCCCCAAGAAAGAGTGTCCATGAAAAACAAGATATATGAGTATATTTTGTTTCCCTGAATAGAAATAATTTATTCACCAGAATATGAGAAGCTTCAGCCTAGTGAAGTCTAAAAAGTTCAACTCGTGATATTCGATTTGATAGGCGGTTCAGCATCACGTCCCGTGACAGAGCTATGGAAGGGAAGTTTATCACCAGTTCATTGTATTTGCCTAAAACTTGAACATGAACTTTGAAGCTAAGAGAAATAAGCTCCTGGCTTTCGGGGCAAAGCTCCAGATAAGCAACAGTTGCAACAGATGAAAGCAACATATGAAGTGTATAAAACTGTTATCCACAGAACACTGCATTTATTTCCTTGTTGAATTATGGAAGAGCCCAACCAAAATACACCGGGCGTTTTGCTAAAACAGGCCCATTGTTTCGATCCCTGGGTTCAACCACCCAATCTGCATCACTTACCTGTATTATTCCTGCTTTACAAAGAGAGTCCAAATAGTTTTTACCGATTGTTTGAAGTGAATTCTATTGTAAGAAAAATGTATTACTGGTTCCTTTCGTTAACATTATTTACCAAACCTCGATCAAAAATGGCGGCATAGTTAATCGAAAACTAGGTGCGCTCTGCTTGCCACGGTCTACTCTTCAGAAAACCCATACTGCGTGAAATTACACTAAAAAGCAAGTTATTTGGCCTCTTTACAAGTAATGTCTTGCTATGCCAATTGGTTATTGGGTATAACATTAAAAAAATACATCGTAATTGGCTGTTATAAATATGTATATCCAATAATGTGGCAGCTGAAATCCCGCCCCTCAACCTGAGCATAGTTTCTACGTCTCTGTATGGTTGAAGCAGGCAATCCACACATAGTGCCACCGGCCATATGCGAGGGAATACATTCACCATGACATTTACATATGACACGGCTCCTGTGAAGGGTGAGCAAGGCCGGTACCACGGCCAGAATTCATCAGCCCTTGAAGTGCGGTGCAAAGCGTGGCCAAGGTGCACGGCGGTGCTCGCTGACACTGCATGCGGGGGCTCCGCGCAGTGAATATCAACAATGCAGCAGCAGCACGGTCTCATGGGCCAAGGCCCGCTGTGAACAGACGCGGACGCCGCGCGATTCTTGCCTCCGGGAGTTGCAAACATCGGCGAACAGACTATTCCTTCCTCAGGCATGTAGTGAAGTGCTTCAGAAAAAAGAGAATGACCAGCACGAGGGCCTCGGATAAGACGATAGGGGTCACATTATTAAAACATCCGGACCCGCTCATTACATCTTTTTCACACAGACGTTAATTTTGTCACATCTATATCCTAAATTTGTTAATTTAGCTACAAGTATTGCTTCCACGTCGAGATGAAAGCTGATTGCAAACAGCAAAGGAAGGGAACGTGTGCATCCACTTGACAAGGAACGAAATGGGAATATCGATGTATTATACAAGATTCTGGGACGTATTTCCGGAATCACAGGCACTAAAGCCTCAGTGAGCTTTCTTTAATTTAATCATACCTACCGCTGAACATTCAGTAATTCCAAGAAGAACCGGTCCCTCCAGTGGGAGGTAGTTCTAAACAGCGCATCTCTCGGCATTGTGTACCTATGTTTTGTCCTGGAGCGTGAACCGACCTTCAGTTGACGGTAAACAGTGGTGTGGGGCGTGAGAGCCGACACCGCTCATCCGACCTGCGCAACCTTCGCCAGATGCGTGCCGTGCTTCTCAAGACGCCTCAGCGCTGCAGGTCCCGGTGCCGAGGCTCCTGAAGAGGTGGTTTATACGAACAACACACCATTTGTCACCATCAGACCTCGGCTAAGGAGAGAAAGCGCTTTTGTTGTGATAGCATAATTTGACTTTATTTGAACAAACAAAACGGGACAAAGGCTGCATGTTGTGTTCTCACATCCCCCGAAACAAATTTTGTTCAGACTTTACCATTGCGCGTCGAAGGATGCTTGTCGGCTGGTGGTCAAAACATCTTTTTTCGCAGCAGTGGCGATTCCAGTGGCAATGGGGCTGCGACCGGGGGCCGATTCACAGGGGAGGGCGATGGGGCTTGAGGACTGAGGTGATGCCTCCATGAACGTTAAAATTCGGTCTAGAGATGACCCACATCGAAATATTAGGTCTCATCACCATAATCATCACTAATATCTAAAGATAATATGTTAGTTTCTAATGCGTAGGTCTGAGAAATTCGTTTAGATTTCGAGCTATGACACCATTTTTGGCATTGGACCACAAATAGTTTTTGGGCCGTTATGAATCCGCTGGCTCTTGTAAGTTCATGTCGACTTCTCGAAACTGTGCCTCATCACCCTGCCATCGTTCAATCTGTGACAGGTTATATCACAGCTGACCGAATCTCTCCGTTTTCCCGCCGCCGACAGCCGCGCCATGTCTCGCCTCCTGTTCGCCACTCTCGCTGCCGCTCTGGTCGCCATGGCAACCGGCCGGATGGCGTACCAGCTGGCGGACGGCTCGGAGGACATCGTGCCCAACCTGGTGGAGTCGTTCAGCTGCGAAGGCCGGCCGTACGGCTACTACGCCGACGTCAGCAACAACTGCCAGCTCTTCCACATCTGCGTGCCCGTAGTGGATGCCGTCGGAGAGGTGAGCGGCGGCTTCAGGGTCAGCAGGGTCACCAGCATCAGCAGGGTCACCAGGCTCACCGTGTCAGAGCTTGGCACCGCAGGAAAATCAGACGGCAGAAATCGAAACATACCGCACCTACTTATTCTTCTTTCATAGGTCTATTCCCGAGAAAGTGCAAACAGTTAGCTATAATATGCGTCGTCATTTACAGCAATCAGCATTCCGCTGCCGCTTCGCATTTGGGCCTTGCAACACCAGGTCATAGGTCGATGATTGCACTGCACTGCACACAGTTTCACTGCATCCGTTAGCCACATAGTGGGTTGCTACATGTAAGATAGTTCCCTTTCCTTCTACCGCATCGCAGGGAGACCCAACCCTGTGCGTGTAGTTTGCGGGCTTTTTCTTCACGTAGTCTGGCGCGGCGCCAGCCACCTCTCACCGCCGACTCCACCGCGGTGACGTCATCTGATGTCACGTGACGTCACTGGGCGACAGGCGGTGCTGGCGGGGTCAGAGGTTACGATGAGCGGACCATCCGCGCTCGGAGATAGGTTCCTCACTGGCACGCGGCACGCGCCGCGGCCCTTGTGGCCGCGCTCTACGAGGTAACGCGTTGAGGACGGCCGATCAGGGACAGGCGACGGGACCACTGTAGACGGGTATAAATTTGGTGACGTCGCGGATGCGGTTCATCTGTTCGACGAACGTTCACGAACTGCCCATGAAGATTTCGCCTTCGAAATTCGGACCTTAAAAAATACAGTTTGTAAAAAAACAATCTTGTAGAGCATCTTAGCGACATTCCAATGATATATTGCAAGCATATATTGTGTAACAATTAGCGGTGATATGGGCGGATAAAATATTGACCTGTATTATTACGTCACATATGTGACGTCGCAGTACATGCTTATTTTTATCCGCCCATATCACATGTAATTGTTACACACTATATGTTTGTCATATATCATAGGAATGACAATGAACTGCTCTACAATATACTTCTGTTGGATATTTAAATTTGTATATATATATATATATATATATATTTCTCTTTTTAGGCTCAGATTTAGAAGATGAGATATTAACAGTTCGTGAACGTTTATGAACTGTTCGCTGCTTTTTATTTATTTTATTGACGCATTTATTTTATTTGCTTTCTCTTGATGACGTCATTTGTTCATGAACACATTTGTTCACGAGCTGTTTGTGTTTGCTTATTAGGAAAAATAAGAAAGCAGCAAACACTGGAATAATATACTGATTTTCACAACTAGTGTTGCAACAAAAATGGACTTCAGGTACCTTGCATCAAACTTCTATGCATTTAAATATAAAATGGCTCCGGTGATGTATGCAGGTAGAGTGTACACACGCAATTGCATAATGTTTGCTTTTATTAACAGTTTAAAGGAAATAATCGACATTGGGAAATGTGTATGGAATTACGGACTTTAGTGCTCCTACTTCGGTTCTACCATCGTTTATGCGAAAGAAATAGCAGTAAGTTGAGTCTTGGTAAAATACAAATATCCATGTAGAGTATGTGACGTCACAAGAATCTCGCGTCCCCAAAAATATATGTGGCTTCATAACAGCGCAAGTCTTACATTGAACGGGAATCGTGCGCGAGTCAAACGTCCAACGCGCCAGTATCGATTCGCCGCCGCCTACCGGACTTTCGCCGCACCGTTACGCCCGCGGACAAAGCCATAGTCGCCCCGCCGGCCACTGTGCGTCTCAGACCTCTATTGCCCTAGGCCAAACGACTCCAGCAGCCAGGCGGGCTTTGATCGCCGGCATATAACGCGTGGGTGGTAATGAGCGGCAACAGCGGCGGATTATACTTTTCGGTGGTGGTGGGCGTGGGAGAATATCCGGTGCCATGGAGCGTCAATGCTAAAAATATTTCACCCAAATTATATGACGAATGGTCGATAACGAATACACTGGTGAACCAATTGGACACATTCATAGATTAAAACAATCGTTTTATTTTGTGATTCAAAGACAGGTTGATTTTTGAATTTTAAGATCTCAGAGGGGAAATTGTCCCCCGTCGGGGCGTGTGTTTATTCACCAATACCGCAGCATATATTCACCATATAACGTAGTGTAACTAACTAACGTGTGTAGTGTATATACGTAACGTATTTCTACAGCATATAACGTAGGGAATATCCTTCGAAAAAACGTGTAGGTGTGCACAAAAAAAAACAGAGCATAACTTTGAAACCGCTGCTAACATTTGGCAAAAACTTACACCTATTGCTATCAACAACCATGATCAATTAATTTCATCAAAATTCATAACCATGACATAGGTACTTAGTACTCTTGCTTGCTGGTTTATCTGCGCCCCAGCTACAAACATGAAATCATACTATTGCAAAAACATGGGAGGCATAATTGCCATTTTCCCCCCGTATTTTTGACTGGGGGGTCGTATTTTTGAAATTATATTGCATACGTTTGATATTTAGGTGCCCTGTCCTCCGCCATTCGCCGTCCCTGGTGGGCGACGAGGTGTAGTACCTAATAATGACGCAGGTAAAACGTCGCTAGACTTGTTCATATACCTTTGATCAGTTAAGACCAACGTTCTTTGCGTTATCACTCAGCAACTAGTTTATTTTGGGATGCAAACATTTAGTTTTGAAAATGTTTCAGCACGCTCTTCAATCGATGTTCACTGTTACATATTCCCTTTAAAGGTAATGTGTCTACTGACATTGGCGACATGGAGTTATGGAAATCGAATTGTAGGGCAGATTTTTCTGAATCAAGTCATACTTGCATTCCTCCAGTAAAGCTCTAGTTGCTGAGAAATTCCG
>JARFNZ010150817.1:0-17670 GCA_031763405.1 Balanus nubilus
TGTCACTGGTTCAGTTGTCACTGGTTCAGTTGTCACTGGTTCAGTTGTCACTGGTTCAGTTGTCACTGGTTCAGTTGGCACTGGCTCAGTTGTCACTGGTTCAGTTGACGCTGGTTCAGTTGTCACTGGTTCAGTTGTCACTGGTTTATTTCGGATTTTCGATATCGGTGTCCTGAGGTCAGGTCATTTTGGTGACCTATCCATTATAAGTCCATGGGAAAATATTCAATTGCTCCCTATTTGAAAGACATGAATCGGATTTGTCTCATTTCTTCAGGATCATGGTATCTTTGCTAATAATTGATGATCGAAGTGCAACTTTTGATTCGTAACCCCTATAAAGGTCATCCGAGGTCACCTTAGGTCACTTTAGTTGTTTTTGCCAATAACTCTTGATAGAGGAGAGATAGGAACGTGCAAATGACACCATTGCGTTCGTCTCGCCAAGATGCATCGACTCATGTGCAACATGACCCAATTTGACCTACTGGCGTCATTATGTCATTAGTGGGGGGTCATTATGACCCCCACCAGGGCAAAGGTGGCTTAAACCACTACCAGGGCGCGGGTTAATGGCATACATATGGCATAATGACAACATTTAGCGATTAATTTTATTTTTGTAGTCCAAAATATCGTTGCAACCTGTTCCGACATAGCTGATCCAACCTGTTCTGTTTTCACATGGAGGGAATATGACACCGCAAATGGCGCCAAGGGAGATCTGGAGAAACGTGATGAAAACATTCAGATGCCAATGTCATAGGCTTTATGATGATGTTAGCACATCCAGCATATCACCCAGCGTTTAGCGACTACGAAGCCTTCTTTCGTTGAGAAACAGCCAATTCAATCACACACAACAATAAATTAACTACTTAAGTGACAGTTTTTCCCGTTACGGAGGCTTCCTCGTAGCACAAGAAAATGGAAAGCGGCGTTGCGTGTAAACTGGCTGTTCTCATTTTGCCTTCTAGCAACAAGTTTTTTTATTTAAATATGCAGGTGATGCATTACACCCGTGATTAAACCCTGGTTAACCCACACTCCTAAAAAATAACTTCATGTAATCCCACGACTTCAACTTATCTTTGACTGCGACGTTGGCTTCATATAACAGCAATGCTCATGTAAAAGAGGTGGCAATGCCGGGAAGGTGGAAACCAATTTGCACCATGAGGTTTGAGCTGTGGCTGCTGCCGACCACTGACCACATCACCCGGGAGATAGTCAATCAGTCTAACCTTAAATCGGTGTGGCTGAAACTTTAGTAAGAACTTTGTAGCGCTCGAAAATGTATGAACCTATTAATTATTTGCTACTCGTAAATTGAGTTTGTAATATTACTGTATTGAAATACTGAAAAGCTCACCTGTAGTTTGTAAGCGGTGGGAAGTTGAACTACTTTCCATTTCACGGAACAATATCCGTAGACTTGATCTCTAACTGACCGTTTACTCAATACAGGCGTCGGTAATTTCATTTGTTGAACTTCTGCCAGGCAAATGGTCTCACCCGTTAGCACCATAATTGAGAACACTGATAAGATGAACGTATAAATGAACTCATTTAATTTATTAAAATACATGCATCCAAGCTGGTATCGTAGTTTCGGGCAGCTAAAGAACCTGGAAGCGACGTCTAATGGAGACGAGGACCAGGGAGATGTAGGTTCGTGCGTGCCATATTATTGAAGTCGCTCCACTGAAGGTGAATATATTATGCTTACGCTGAGGCGCCCAAAATAGCCATACAAATGGAGAAGCGAGTAAAATGTGTTGCCGAGCGATGTCCGATGAGGATCGGCGGGCCAAATCTCTGTTCTGAGCCGACAGGTGAGGACCGCCGTGGCGACCGTCTCGTCCCGTCCCGTCCTCAGTGTCAGGGCCAATCGATGAGGCCAGCTCCCGGCCGCTCGGCGCTCTCTCCCCTCTGCCAGGCTCGCGCCGACCCGACCCTGCGCTCACGGCATCGATCGACCCGAGCTGCGGGAGGGGGGAGGGGGGGGGGGGGGAGGAGAGGGAGGGGGGGGGGGAGCTGCGGCCACCGACCGGCCGCCAGTCAAGGGTTTACCAGTGTCACAGGCATGGAGAGACAATCGAATAATTGCCAGTCACACTTAGGCCATAGGCAAATGTGGTGGGGTTGAGTGGCAGCGGCTGTGGGTTGCGGGGCAGTGTAGGGTCGACGCAGCGCAAACGGGCAAACTGTCAAAACTGTCCTCTGCAAACCTCGGCAATTGGATGACATGGGCAGAAAGCCGATGAATTTTCAGGATTATGAAGACTTCTTCAAATTTGGATCCATTCAAACAAACCGTTCGGGATTCACTAATATCGTATGATGCAGCATTGTATGCATTGTTAAAAATAACGTGTTAAGGCTTTAACCTTTAATCTGCACCTTTAACCTGCAGCTTTAATCTGACCTTTAAGCTGGCACTTAGGATTTTCCTCGACCTGCCAGTGGAGGGCCGGAGGGGTATTTTAATATCACCCTCGATCTCGGCTCTTATGAAAGGAAAACAAAGATTTGGAAGCTCGTGGAAAATCATTACGAATTCACTTCAAACATTTTTGAGCTCAGTGTTGAGGTCACCAGATGTCATAAAAGGTTAAATTTTCAAAAAATAGGTCTTTTACAGGAATTCCAGCCATTATCTCTGAAATTATGCCAGCTGGGAAGAAACCGAAAACAGCAATGTAAAGTTCTTTTAACGGCATAGTAACGATCAAAAAAATAACCCGAACTTTTTGAATCGAGGGATTTGCGAGGTCAGATACTGCGCCAAGCAGAGATTGTTACGCAGGTCCTGAATCTACCGTCAGATCGGGAAATTCCGGGTAGCCGGCAGAATTTAGTCCGGACGTTTTACGTGCTCAACCTAGCCGGACACGGCCCGCCCACTCACTGACTTCCACTGGCCTTATGTGCGGCCGTTGAGGATAGGTCCTCAGATTTGAGCTCAGGTAAATATTAAGGCTCCATGGGTTATCAATGTCAAAACGTTATTTTCTATAAATATACTTTTTCACAACTAACTTTTTATCTAATAAAGCTGGGATAATTACTTTGGCTCCACCATGTTTATCTCAAGGTACCTAAGAATATATACATGGTGACTTTGTAAGGTCAAAAATTACCATAAAATAAAAAAAAATCCTAAATTTCCAAAAACCGGAATATATGTCAGAGAGTTAGAGAGTCAAAGAGTTGTCAGACTGTTAGCTATCAACATGCAAAGTTGTAAAGCAATATTTTTAATTTTGACTCCAGATGACTCCAATAAGTATACCATTGGATGAAATAGCCCAAGGGGAGCGCAGGTTATCTATCTGCTCTAAATATAAAATATATGATTATGTTGCTAAAACGCAGTTCAATTATCGACAACGAAAGAAACTCTATTGTTTCCTGATGAGCTCCGGGACTCGGATGCATGACAGTTTCAGTTCAGAGACATTTCGTCCTATTCATGCTCAGCACCAGTTGAACCCCCGGCGATAACCATATTGTACTCTTGAAAGGGCAGCCGTCATCTGCACAGCGCTCTGGGATGAGCTCCTCTCGGAGAGACCTCATGACCCGCCCACCAGACGACCCGCGCGGCAGAAGCGATCGATGCCACGCCCCTCCCCATCCCCCAAGGCCGGAGCGACGCGGCCTGGACGAGCCCAGCGACTGTCGGGGGGGGGGGGGGCTGGGTCGGGAGAGGGGTGGCGTGACGTAAGAGCCGCCCCCGCACTGACGTCAGACAGATCTGACCCGAGCGGCGGCTGGGGGCGGCGGCGCCCTGGGAATCCAGGGAGCAGGCCCAGCGACACGAGCTAACACCGAGCCGTGCTGGCTGCACCGCCGCGCATCCGAGCCGAGGGCGAGCCGGGGGTATTTCCAGCGCCGAGTCCCGGCCGGCCGGCCCGGTAACCACCGCCTAGACACAGTCGCCAGTCGAGAAACAGGCGCAAAAAGCGAGCGACGCGACGGGGATGTAGGCGTATGGTTTGCTCTCGAATTCAGAAATGCATCGTATTTGCGTATTCTGTGATCTCTGCGCCTTGTCCTTCACATGATAAAACGGTAGTTCTATGGAGGATATGATGTAAAGCAGCAGAGCCATTCTGGCCACGTCATTCTGCTGCCAGTCTAGGACTGACCTCTGACGGCAGATGAGGAGCCGTTTCTTACCGGAGCACCAGCTTCGCCCTGTCGTTCGGTGACATTGGGGTGCCCCAACTGCGGTCGATCGGACGCCACCCCGCACACATTGGTACACATCAGCTACTGAGAGGGAGAAGAGTAGTCACGCCACCCGCACACATTGGTACATATCAGCTACTGAGAGGGAGTAGAGTGGTCACGCCACCCCGCACACATTGGTACATATCAGCTTCAGCTACTGAAAGGGAGCAGAGCAGAGCAGAGTCCGTTTGCCCAGAATTAATAAATACTCAAGATGCAAGGGACGGGCCGTGTCCGGTTATGCTGGGCACGTAAAACGTTTGGACTAAATTCTACCGGCTACCCGGAATTTCCCGATCGAACTAAGCGACCAGGACCTGTGCAACAAGCTCTGCTTAGCGCGGGTGCTGACTCTGGAAATCCGTCGATTCAAAAGGTTTGGACTAAATTTATAAAAGATAAGAAATAACAAAAGCTGTTTAGCATGTTTGTGTGCCTTTTGATAGTTATTTCACCATCAGCAAATCAATATAACAGTTATGACTAGAGTGCAAACTAGAGTGCTTTGAACTGCAAAATAAAAAAATACGATTTTTGAGAAAACGACCACAAAATATATTATGAAGCTGTTAAAACACAGGTTTTATGCATGAACTACATATGAGTATTCTTCAATTGCATTTGTTGGCTTTTCTAGGCCATTTACGTAAAACTAGACGACAGCATCGGATTCCTTGAGCAAAACTGGTTCATAAACGTGTGTTTTCATTACAAATTATAAATTTAAAAATTTGACCTTTTTTGACCTGACTTTGGCCTGGCCTTCAATCAAAATGGGATCAGATGGTGAAATGGCCTTTACCATAAAATAATACGTCTAAAACAATCCATAAAACAGGTGTCACACGGTTTTATGTAAGTTTTGCACTTTGTGAACATTTGTGACCTGACCTTGTCCTGGACCTGTACTTAGTATGATAATCATACTCTAGCAGTGTCTTCCTCTAATACTTGGAAGTATTTTAGCTAAGTTTGGATTCGCTGCTGTTGAAAGTCTGGTCTCGGTAGCCTGTAAATCAAAAGCACGCTATTTTGACCTTTGACCTGACCTTGACCTGATATTTGACCTTGTTAAGAAAATTGTAAATGTTCTTTATAATTTGTATTGAGGACTTTCGTTTGCCGTCTTGCGCGTCCCGCTGTGACTCTTGGTTCGGGAGATACGAGGGAGAGGGAAACATTTGACGAGGTAGAAATTTGATGAACGCGCCCCGCTGGGCTGCGTTCGGCTGGAGACCGCGGCGGGGCGCAGGGTAAAGGTACACACATTTCAACTTAATCGTATGCCCATAGGTGGCACTAGTGGTGTGCGCCTAAAGTTATGCTGCACCGCGTAGCTTGCAGTCAATAAACGCGACCTACGCGGTGCACATTGGGGAGCGGAATAAGAGGAATAATGAGTTGCTCTGGTTGTAAAGGGTAATTTTCTCTGGACGCCTAAGGCCACTGATACGGACAATCCACGGCACCATGGGTGTTAAAACGAATTGTTACAAATTACGAACATTATTTTACTACCTCCGCAGGATTTGCGCGGCAGCTGCGCTTCTCTTCAAAAACCAAGGAAGTTGCTTTCGTTTCAATCTTTTACCATTCGCTACGACAAAGCCTGTAAGAGCTCTGAGACCCAGCATAAGATAATCACAAGTCACACGTCTTATTGAGGGTGAATGCAGCCGACCAGCTGTGCTCCATCCATCGGCTGGCGTGTTATCTCCGCGAGCCGTGTCTAGGCGGGACGCTAATTGCCTGTGTCCCAGCCCCGGACTGCGGGCCGCGGGCCAAAGACAGCACCCGACACCCGACCGGACACCACGGTCGAGCGGAGACCGGCCGAGCGGAGACACGGCCGAGCGGAGACACGGTCGAGCGGAGACCGGCCGAGCGGAGACACGGCCGAGCGGAGACCGGCCGAGCGGAGACACGGCAGAGCGGAGACCGGCAGAGCGGAGACCCGCCGAGCGGAGACACGGCAGAGTTGAGACACGGCCGAGCGGAGACACGGCAGAGCGGAGACACGGCAGAGCGGAGACACGGCGGAGCGGAGACACGGCAGAGCCGAGACACGGCAGAGCGGAGACCGGCAGAGCGGAGACCGGCAGAGCGGAGACACGGTCGAGAGGGGACACGGCCGAACAGAGACACGGCAGAGCGGAGACCGGCAGAGCGGAGACACGGCGAGACATGTTACACCGCGATATCTCCCGTGTGACGGCCAAAATACGTAACTCGTATCTCCGAATTCAATTGATTGGGTCCGTAGTCGTGGAACGACAACGTGATGACAAAACTTTGAGGAGTGGTCGCATCACTGTGATGTAGCCGCGAGAGAATACCGGCGATATCGCGACCAAATGGCCTAGTGTGCGGCCGCGGCTTTATCATCCACAGACGAGCGGTAGCACTGGCACCAGTCATATGATGTGTTCAGCAGCAGGGTCTGAACAGGTCTCAGCACCAGCTATAGACTTACAGAGACTCACTGAGGACGGTGCATGTCTCCATGGCCGTCTTATGTCAATTGCTTTGCTTCTTGTAACGAAACCTTAACTTGTGGTTGGATAAAGGATGTAACTGTAACATTTTGAAACAGTTTGTTTTGGAAGACGTTGCAGTGGTTTAAAGCCATATGTATACAGTTCATCTAACTTAATTGTTCTAACACTTTTCCATACGGCATCAGCGTCGTAAGTAATGATCGCAAACAAAGCCGTCTATGTAAAAATTGTATATACCTACCAAAATGACGTGGAAATTTAGAACTTCATAGTATGGTATTCCAATTTTAACCCCCCCACTTCCTGAGGGCTATTTTTTGCCGCCTAACGATATTTGGCAACATCTTCTAAAGCAATACGAGAATCATAGCCAAACTTTTAGCACCCTCTTTCACATCAGTTTTACACATGTGAATAAAGGAAAATGATGAGGGTATGACAGGTCGGCCGGAAATGACCTGAGAGTGACGTCATACTTTCCAGTTCTTAACCAAAATGGGGGTTTGCGGGAAACGCCATCAGGTGCAGAGTTTATTTTAGCACGAAAGTGTTTTTTTTGTCTACCTCCAAATTGGTTTGTGCTACATCATATGGGTTTCTTTCATGCTGCACACAATTTATTTTCTCATCCTTGACATGAAAATCGCGTGTCCCCGGTTAAGGATCTTGGAGACAAAGTGCAATTTATGTATTTATTTATTAATCATCATCAGGTCGTTCCACTGTGCCAGGGCTATTATACGACCTTCATCAACACAAGATCAAATATGTATGCAATGAAGTTCATTGTATACATATTTGATCTTGTTTGAATGCGTTCATTGAATGAACGCAAAAGTATGACAAACTGACAAATGGTGCGACACTGCCTATGCTAATACGGGGACAGACCTGGTCAGGTGCGCAGCAGTCACGAATCTTGGCCTTTAACGTTGGCATAGCCAAGCCGGAGTGACCGGCGGCAATCACCCGTCGGTTGTAAGTACTTACATGCAGTTCGGCGGCTCGGTATATGCAACTTGTGGCATCCTTTTTTAAAGGTAGTGTGTCTACTCGCATTGGCCATGTGGAGCTATGGACACGGGATTGTAGAGCAGATTTTTCTGAATGAAGCCATTCCTGCATTTCTCAAGTATAATCGTAGTTGCTGGGAAATTCCAATACCCCACCACAGGTGCGGATCACGAAAGTTGTCGGGCTTACCCCAACTTTGCTTCCACCACTAGAGTTTGATACAAACTTGCCAGTGTAACACACTTGCCGTCAACCAATCGCATTCCAATAAAACAGCTCGTGAGAGCTGATAGCAGCATTCGAACAGAGCCCCGCGGCAGTTCTTCTTCGACTGTTTGTTTAAAACCACCCGACTCCTCCACCAGAACACCACCCGACCCCTCCAATAGACCACCGGACCACCATACAGACCTCCACCAGACCCTTCCAATAGACCACCGGACCACCACCATACCCCTCAACCAGACCACCAGACCACCACCCGACTCCTCCACCAGACCACCAGACCACCACCATACCCCTCAACCAGACCACCAGACCACCACCTGACTCCTCCACCAGACCACCAGACCACCACCAGACCCCTCCACCAGACCACCACCCGACCCTTACACTAAACCACCAGACCACCACCCGAACCCCTCCACCAGACCACCAAACCACCACCTGGCTCCTCCACCAGACCACCAGACCACCAGAACACTACCCAACCCCTCTACCAGACCACCACCAGACCCCTCCACCAGACCACCAAACTACCACCTGGCTCCTCCACCAGACCACCAGACCACCACCCGACACCTCCACCAGACTACCAGACCTCCAACTGACCCCACTAACAGACCACCAGACCTCCACCCAACCGCACCACCAGACCACCACCACCTGGCCCCTCTACCAGACCACCACTCGACCCCTCCAACGGACCACCAGACCACCACCCGAACCCTAAACCAGACCCCCAGACCACCACCCGACCCCTCCAACAGGCCACCAGACCACAATCCGATCCTTCCAACAGACCACCAGGCCTCCACCCGACCCCTCCACCAGACCACCAGACCGCCACCCGAACCCTAAACCAGACCCCCAGACCATCACCCTACCCCTCCAACAGACCCCCAGACCACAATCCGACCCCTCCACCAGACCACCAGACCACCTGCCGGCCCGCCCAAACGAGCCTGGCTAATCAATACGGTGCGGCGTGACGCGAGCTGACATTGAACCTTGGTACGTCAAACCTCAAGCGGACCGGCCGGCCGGCGCGCAGGTGCCGCCGCGCTAAAGCCGACGGCTCGGCGACGGACGACGGAGCCGACGATGCTCTGACGATTGGCCGCCGTCGCCGCCGCCGCCGCCTGAGGCCGCTGTCGGCTGCTGCAGGTCACTGACCCGCAGCCACAGGTCACATTTCAGGTCAGCCACGCGTCTGGCCCAGCCGCGAGCCGAGAGTTCCCAGGACAGGTTGTCGGCAGGAATCCGTACAGAGTCGAACACCATTCAATAGTGTGACATCGAGATGACGGAATAGAAACTGTGCGGAGTCGAACAGTGTACGTTGAGGCTTCTGGTAAGAATTGGTGGCTATCAAGGTGTTTGGGAAGACGCCCTGGAATTATGCTAGGAAGTTTCAGTAAGGAAGAATGGGATATTCTTTCAGACAGTGCGAAAATAAGCAGATAGAGTAAACGACGCGGCGGTGCGCTCAGCTGTTAGGGCATATCCATCAGCGGATATATTCATAATACATGGATGCACATACAAACGGAACACACACACATGGGTGAGTTGCAGAGCCAACACAGTGGGGCTGTGGGATGGTGGGCTGAGGACACAACCGTGGGCAAAGGGTGGCTGTGGGCGGCTGAGGTCGGCTGAGGGCGGCTGAGGTCGGCTCTGGGCGGCTGTGGGCGGGTGAGGGCGGCTCTGGGCGGCTGAGGTCGGCTGAGGTCGACTGAGGTCGGCTGAGGTCGGCTGAGGTCGGCTGAGGGCAGCTGAGGTCGGCTGAGGTCGGCTGAGGGCGGCTGAGGGCGGCTCTGGGCGGATGAGGGCGGCTGCGGGCGGCTGAGGTCGGCTGAGTGCGGCTGAGGGCGGCTGAGGGCGGCTGAGGGCGGCTGTGGGCGGGTGAGGGCGGCTCTGGGCGGCTGTGGTCGGCTGTGGGCGGCTGTGGGCGGCTGTGAGCGGCTGTGAGCGGCTGTGGGCGGCTGTGGGCGGCTGTGGTCGGCTGAGGGCGGCTGAGGGCGGTAAGTGCAGGGAGTGCACCCGGCTGAGTGCTGAGGGCGGCTCTGTGCAGGAAGGCCCATTTCCGCGCAATCAGAGCTGGGGCTGGTCGGCTGAGCGGCCGAGAGCGCTGGCGAGCCATCGATCCGGCCGCCCGGGCACGGAGTGGGGAGAAGAGCAGACGGAGCGCGCGCGCAGTCGTTCGGCGAACACCGGCCCGCCGCGCCTGGCAGCGCCGCCGGTCATGGGCCCGGAGTTGGCGCCGCCTCATGGACCACGAGACGCATCATGCTGGCGCGTGGCCACCGCCCACGTCGCCTGCCAGCGCGGCGACACAACCGAGCCATGACCGTGAGCCCGGCACCCACACACAACCCGCTCATCAGGAGGCCATGTGTCAGGGCACTGAGCACTGAGCAGTGAGCACTAGCAGCCAGCACTGAGCAGCCAGCACAGTCCGTCTAGAGGTCTGATTGCGCTGTGGGGTGTGAGGGAGGGAGGGAGGAGAATGGCTGAAGGCCGGTTTCTATCGGTCTGACACAGACCTTGACATGCTCGTTCACAGATCGTGAATGACCGTTTCTGAATGCTATTACTTCAGCCAAACAAGACGATCTATGACAGAAGATGAGTTTTCTTTCGCGCCCCATTGGGTGCAGATCAGACGTCATTGTTGTTTCGCCCCAGAGGAGCGCGTGATAGGCCGGCAGGAGGGCCGCTGACGTCAGCACGGCACGTGCTCCCTGGTGATGACGGCCAGGGCCAGGGCCGTCCAAGGTCTGCCCCCCGGCCCCCCTCTGTTTAGGATATCGAATATAAATTAATGCAGTTCATTTCTAATAGACTCAGTCATTGCCGGAGTAAGCAGCATATCGGAGGGATAAAGCATCAATGCATTTCAAGCCAATCAACCAAGCATCAATCAATCAAGTAGCTCGATACGTGAACTACCGAAGCTCACATCGATTCCGACCGGTCAACTCTCAACACCATAACACTCAGCAAACGTCTGCCTCTGCTACTTGCCACAGCTGTTCTTCATAGTCTCACTGGCTGCCGCTGCTCTGTCCCGTGGGATACTGCATGCCACTTTGTGCCACTGTGTGCTGTCGTTTACTACTGTGTGCTACTGTGTGCTGTTCTAGGCTATTGTGTGCTATTTTGTGCTATCGTATGCTACTGTGTGCTACTGTGTGCTGTCGTATGTTACTGTGTGCTACAGTGCGTTGTTGCATGCTACTGTGTGCTGTTGCATGCCAATATGTGCTACTGTGTGCTACTTTGTGTTGTCGCATGTTACTATGGGATACTGTGTGCTGTCCTATGCTACTGTGTGCTACGTTTTGCTGTCGCATTCTACTGTGTGCTACTGTATACTGCCGTATGTTACTGTATGCTACTGTGTGCTATGGAATGCTACTGTGTGCTGTCGTATGCTACTTTGTGCTGCTGTGTGCTGTCATATGCTTTTGTGCATTACTATGTGCTGTTATATGATAATGTTTACTACTGTGTGCTGTCCTATGCTACTGTGTGCTACTACGTGCTACTTTGTGTTGTCGTATGCTACGTTGTGCTACTGTGTGCTGTCGTATGTCACTATGTGCTACTGTGTGCTATCGTATGCTACTGTGTGCTATCGTATGCTACTGTGTGCTATCGTATGCTACTGTGAACTGTTGTATGCTATTGTGTTCTTCTTTGTGCTGTCGTATACTACTGTGTGCTACTGTGTGCTACTTTGTGCTATTGTGTGCTTTCGTACGCTACTGTGTGCTGTCGTATGTTACTGTGTGCTGCAGTGAGCTAGCGTACGCTACTGTGTGCTATGGAATATTACTGTGGGCTGTCGTATGCTACTTTGTGCTACTGTGTTCTGTCATATGCTTTTGTGTATTACCATGTGCTGTTATATACTAATGTATGCTAGTGTGAGCTGTTTTATGTTTATTTGTGCTACATTGTGCTGTTATATGTTAATATGTGCTAATTTGTGTCGTTATATGTTAATGTGTGTTGTATGCTACTGTGTGCTACTGTGTACTTATGTGTGGTGTGTTACTCTGTGTTACGGTGTGCTTTTACGTGCTACTACATGTTACTGCGTGCCGCCGTTTGTTTATGTGCCGCCAAGTGTTCTGCGTGGCACCGTATGTTTCTGAGTGCCGCCGTGTGCTCCTGAGCGCCGCCGTGTGTTCCTGAGTGCCGTCGTGTGTTCCTGCGTGCCGCCGTTTGTTGCCGAGTGCCGCCGTGTTGCTGTGTGCCGCCTGGTGCTCTGCGTGCCGCCGTGAGCGGCCGCTCCGAGTACTCTCCAGGTACCGCCCGCTGCAGCCGGCCGGTGTGGTGTGTCGCTGGCTACCGACCTGCCGGCTCCGCCCGAAATAGGCCGCCGCTGCAGCTGATGCCTCGGGACGGCGGCGGCGGCGGCGGTGGGCCGGTCGAGCCGCTGCCAGTCGATAGTCTCATGGCCGCTGGGCCGGCGACCGAGCGGCGCGCACACCCGTCGACAAAGGCCACCCCGGCCCGGCCCGGCCCGGCCCTGGGTCGCCACTGGGCTCAGCTCAGTTCTGGCTGTGGCGCGACTGTAATTGTTGGAGGTGGGTCACTTGACTTGGCTTGTAAGTGACGCCGGCGTAAAATGACTCGAGATAATAGGATTACCTGAAAAAATTAGTATTCTATGTCGAAATGGCGGCAATGTTCGCCACTGTTCAATCAGCTATTAAAAAAACATACATCAGGCGGCGCCCAGGGCTCTACTCCCAGAACAGCGTAGCCTATCTGGCACCAGAATGGGGGGGGGGGGGGGCTGAGCACCCTCTAACTGTTCTGAGGTTTTCAGGGTCGCCGTTTTTACAACAAATTATCCCACACCCTTTCCCCACCTTTTTCCGAATTGCTTACAACTTATCGAATAACGGCACATCCTGGTGACCTGACCTGAGATGACCTGGGGTCAACAAAATCATCATGGTCGTTTGGCAGCCACAGTGTTTGAGATAAACATATGCAAATTTCAGGATTGTATAAGGTCATTGATACTTACAAATCGTATATCACGGGTTTTCTATATGATTGACTTTAGCCCAGGGCTATTTCGTGACCTGCCCATAAGTATACTGTGGGGGGGGGGGGGGGATTCGAGTCCTTCTTTTGCTCATCAGATCAGTCCAATTCATAAAAAATAATATCAAATTAGGCCATTCTTGAGCCAGGTGCCATTTTTATCAGTCACCCCTGGAAAGGTCATATGGGGTCACCCGAGGTCACCAATATTTTTGACAATAACTCTGAATGGAGAAGAGATAGAAACGTGTAAATGGCACCAAGGTCTTTGTCTCGTAAGTCACATCGACTCATGTGCATCACGACCTTTTTAGGCCATATGTGACCTTGACCTCAGGTCAAATTGTGAAGTTTACCTAATCAGCAACAATAGTCAGCAGTATTATATTCCAATGCGTCTTGACGAGACGAATACAATGGTGACAAAATTATTCCCCTACTTTTCTTTGAACACAAATTCGTAATTCGTCGTAGTTCCTGAGATAATTGGGAGTTTCTTGGAAAAATATTCCCACATTGGTACCGATATCCGACAAAATGACGTTCGAACAACAGCCAACCTCTGTTGACCTCTATATTGGTTTGAGTCCAACAATGAGCCAAGAAGTTTACAAATATTTTGTAGTTTCACAATTTCGAAATCAAGATACGAAAAACTACACTTCATATGAAGATTGCATACCATCGAAGGCGAAGTTTTCAAAACGGACTGAACTGTTAAAAACAAGAGAAGCTGGTCTAACGCATATCAAATTTTAGTCTTTAGGTGAAAGTATTTCTTTTAGAACAGAATGGTATGAAGGCAACCGCATTAAAAAGCTTCAATATTGCGATAAATCTCTCGCAATAATTAGAAAGTATGGAAGGCAATCGGATTTTTTGGTTTGACGATGGCCTCACACAACTGAGCGCTCACCTGCCATCTCAGGTCACGAGCTCGTATCTTCTAACCGTGCCGTTGGTCTATCCATTCTTGATTTGGCGCCGCCAGAGTGAATTCCGCTCCTTCTGAATGTGACACAGCCGGTAAATCATGCGTAATTCAACGCTGCATTCCGTCCGGGAAGACATATAGCCATCTCGGCAAAAGCCAACATCCACTGCCACAGAATTTGCCAACACGAGACTGACGCACTGCAGTGAAAATAAACTCGCGCCACCTCCGCGCTGGAGGACAGGGGCGGGGGGGAGGGGGGGGGGGGGCAGCTCCACGCTGCGTGGGGGGAGGAGCTTCCCGTCCTGTAGCAGTTCACGCTTAGCCACCAGCCAGAGCCATTCTCTTAATAGGTACAGTACTCCAGTGCATGCCAGATTTCGACATCCCTGCCATCCACGCGACACGAATGGGTGGCGCTGCGTGCATGTATTATAAGCGAGGGGCGCCCTGCCCAAACGGGCAGCCGCCAAGGAGGTGGTCGGTGGCGACCTTCACTCCCGTGACCGCCAAGCCGCATGCGTCGTATACGTCGTATACGTCGTATACGTCGTATACGCTGCAGGAGGAGACGGTGACGATCCGTTGGTGACGATGTCCGACGCTCACCAGTTGCGCCGGGACGGCAGCAGACTGGCCAGGACCGCCAATTTCATCAGCTCTCCGAAATAGCCCAGTACAGCATACCTACTCCAGAAGCGGGCTGGGTGATCGCCAGAAGTTCAGGGTAACACAAAATTCAAGCACCAAAACAGTACGAAATTTCACGATCTAAGTGCATCGTGCATACAATGACTACAATGCTATTTTCTCGAAGTGTGTGTAAGTGTATGCGTTTGTGCGTGTGTTGCGTATGAGGGATTGCCAGCTTTAATAATGATATTGTCCACCTTCACGCAGAACAACAGCCGTTGATAGAAGTTATGTCCGTTCTTCATCGATCTGTCCGTCTCCGTTTAACTACTTACCAGGCATGACTTGGTAGACACCAATTGCATACAAGTGCTATTTTCGAAGGGCTTCCCTGAAATAGTAAAATCCCCGTCCAAACTTTTGTGATCCTCGCTTTGGACATACAAGTTACTTAACGTTTTTTTTTTATATAGGTGCAATGTTAAAATTTCAAAAAGTTTGTCCCCCTGGAGCGAGGCCCAAGGTGAAGGTAGTGCTCGGCTCGGATGTTGCAGGTGGTTTCTGAGAGTGTGGCTGGTGCTTGGTAAATGTCTGGTGTTGTCAGTTCAGGTGGGTGTAGGTATAGCCTGTTTTGTCTGCTTTGTCTGTTTTAAATCCAGACGTCTTAGAGTGAGGGTAGAAGATACGAAAACCAGACTATAGTACTATATAATATTTTTTCAAAAGACACATGATCCGAAGTATTTTTTTCCGCATTGTCCCGTGCAAACAATGTCGAAGTCCCTATCAAAAAATTTCAAGCGACTCGAAAATTCATTAATTTCTATTGGAGATATAGGAGGTTATTTGCGTAAGGCACTCTAAGATGAAAAACGCCTTTTGACGAAAAAAATGGAGTGAATTATGAATTAATGAATTTTCATGAATGAGTTATTGTTTCGAAAATTTACTGCGAAGTCAAATTTATTCAATTTAGCATTGGAGCTGACACTCTTTGTAGAGGGCACTTGTAACCAAAAGCCATAGATACCTTCTAACCGTGGGCCTTTTGAAAATAAACGGGCGATGTCACTGTGCTGCATTATTTTTAATGTCTCTATAACATAGGTACGGGACCTCAAGGTGTTTGGTAACTTTTTCCAGTTGTGTGAAAATATCTGACCGTGGACAATGACGATGGTACTTAGCTCCGACGATTTATGGGGTAAAATACAAAAACATCAATGTGGGTTGAATCGGGATGAAACCGACTCACTTTGGTAAAGGAAAGAACGGCAAATAATGTCGTAGCAGATGAGGGTCTCCACGTGAGGTAATGCACGTTCCGCTAAGCGTGGAACAAGCAAGGTACCCTAAAAATCGGTGTTGTTTTGTAATTTACAGTTTTGTTTTCTCGTCTCGGATGCCACAAGACTAAATTATGAATCTTATTTAGGTACTTCATAGCATCAATACATGTCTTCTAGAAACATTTGTTGGATATGAGACTGTTCGACTGATGATTTTGTTAATCATCGAGAGCAAACATGTAATTATACGTTCTAAATGTCTAATCTGCTCTACCATTCCGTGGTCGCAAAATTAGCGGTGTTGTTGAAATTCACATCATTGAGAAGTCCGGACATTTATTCCCAAATTCACCCAAAATAAGCAAACCGTTGTCAGTGTTTTGCTGATAAACACGATTTCCCCTGAATCATTACCGGGACAAATTTTATTGAGAAACATATTTCCTTGGCTTTTTCTTCAAAACAATGAAGTAACCCTGCCTCCGTCTGAGCCATGCCATGCATCCTATCACAATATAGAAATCGAAAGTCCATAATTTCTGTGCGTTCCCAGTCTACGCTACACAGTCAATGCTCGGTATTTTGCGCATGCTATTGTAACTTCGTGCGACGAAGAAATGCTTCGGGCATGCAATGCCAACACAAAGCCCACCGGCCACGAATCACCGGTAAAAGCTGAAGACATTCCACCATGACTTGGCTATTGTTTGATACATCCTGATCACGTGTGATAACGCCGTACCAGGGAGCGATTGTTCACTCGCAATGCCGAGCGGTTTAAAAACAAAACAACGTCGACTGTCCGGACAGTTATGAGAGGGCGGGAATGATATCAACAACAGCTTCAGCTGGCAGGAACAGCAGCGATAATGTTCTGGTGGATGGGAATCACATGTGAATTCCAGGATTTCCAGAGGATGTCAAGGTGCGTTCGCCGGTAGCAAGAACTTCACGGCAGCTTGCACCACTATCGTATCATCTATTGCGCTACCTATACTGAAACGATAACGTGGCAAAATCCTATCGTATTGGAAGACTATTGCTAGAGCTTTCAACCATTTACAACGTCCTTGTTCCATCGATATCGTCCTCTGTAGGTACTGGAGCGATGGTGCATTCATTTTAAAACATTATTTTCTATTTTCAAAAAAGTACGTACGCAATTTTACATTTGGTCGTTAGGCGCATTGCAGCTTAAGTTTTTGTTAATAGATAACATTTTCGTCTTTGAGGATGAGATTGTGGAGATGAAAATCCTTCAATAATTTATACAAATTTATGACAATAAAGATGTTTCAATGTTTCACAAAAGACAGCATGTGGACACGTGGATTCCACATTTGAAAACGGCAGTAAACTTTACCGAACGGCAAGCTGTTTTGATATAACGGATGGTACATATGTAGTCGAATTCTCATGAACATGGCCAAAGAAAGCATCATAATTTATGTTTCCAATTGAAAATAATATTTTATGCTTCATGCAGAGTTCCTATCCTGCCATCCGTGCCGGAGGCGGCGCACTCACCTCTGTGACGGTCAGGGCGGGGCGGGTCAGACCAGGTCAGGTCACTGCCGCGCGGCACGCGGCACACACTGTCAGCCGGGGGGCGCGGCGGCACGCCGGCACTGCTCTCCGCCGGCCGGCGCCGGCACCACTGAGCCAGCTCTGTCGACGGCGGCACGCCACCTGACGCCGCCTCCCACAGCCGCCCTCAGCCGCCCACCGCCGCCCACCGCCGCCCTCAGCCGCCCTCAGCCACCCACCGCCGCCC
>JARFNZ010150928.1:0-17656 GCA_031763405.1 Balanus nubilus
GCCACCGACCGCAGGCCATCCCCGTCAGGAGTAAATATCGAGCGCCGAAGCGTCTCGAACCCGGGCTCTCACTACCGTGGGTCCGGCGCTCTACCAACTGAGCTACGGGGCGGACATTAATTAACCGTTATAAAGCAACTCAAAATTAAACATCCTTTCTATAAAGAGGTAGTTTTAAACCCAAACCAATAATACGCCGTCACTTGGAAATGGGGATAAGGAGTACCAAAAATGTGCGGCCTTAGAGCATTGGTGGTTCTAATAACGCACATACTGGATATTTCAATTTATTTCGTTCTCATACCTTCCGGGTGTCTTCTAAAGCTCAGGCGACACAACGCTGCTTCTAGTGACATATAACATAAGCAAGAATAGGCCAAATTATACCCGTCGGTGATCTATAACATGCGTGGTGTGTTCTTGCTTTTAGCCTTTTTTGAACCTCTAGTGGTCGGAGAGGTATCAGAAAAAAACGTCCTAATTCGCACATTTTCAATCGAGGATGAGCGGTTCCATAGTTATTTCGAGAAATGATTGGCAAGAAGAATGATGTACCGTTTATGGGCTTCGAAAAACTTATGTGTCTTCTAGACAGCAAAACGTTGCGAATATGCGTGTTTAGGAACTGTGCGGCGTGGGAGCGTTTTACCCTGTGCTAAGTTCTCTGATCTGCCTCCCAAAGCTGCGCACCGCGAATATTCGTGCTTCAGCATAGCAAGGTCCGTACAGGCATCTCTAATATATAATCTATCTACGATCTTCAATCCAATATCCATAACGGAGATATGTGGCATACAAGGCACTTAGAAATTTAACCATGTAATCCGTGCTGTGAATATCATCTCTGTGAAAACCTTCCGAGACCGCTCGTGCTTTTCTGGAGGGAATTGTGCTTAAACCCTCGCTAGTGCAAGAGGGGGGGGGGGGGGGTGCGACCTTTTTTTTTGAATAACTCGCAAATTTATTGGTGGAACGCGACGAAATTTCCGGTACCCTACTATTGGCCAATTTTACACCTACCCTAAAAATGTCAAAACCGTGATCCAATGGCCCGTGACTATTGACCTTTTTCTCAAGGTCATGTCAAGCGCGGATGGCGTTCCGTGACATGCCGATGCTTATAATTCGCGCGCTTCCTAATGTTTGCTGTTCAGTAGTGTATTAACTGGTGGAAATATGTGACCGTTATGGTTTCCGCCAAGGTAACTGACCTTTGATGACATTGGATGACGTTTTTATCATCAGTACAATCTAAGATATATTTATGCAATGATTTTAAATTTCACATGGATTTTATACAAATATGGGCTAAAATGAGATTATGGTCTATTACAGGTCAACCGAGGTCACTGTCCACAGATGACCTGAAATGACCTTTGGCCTTCGACATGTAAAAAGTCACCTAAGGCCTGGAATGTAAAAAACGCGTTCTATTGACCATAAATTAAGCCTTGGTTCTAATAAAGCCGTGCTTAAAAGCACGGCTTTATTAGAAGCCGTCGGCAAAAAGGAATGTAGTGGTTTTCGGGTTAGTGACCTACCTCAGAGGTCACCAAATGACCCAGAACCTTAAAATTGGTTAGCAACGGCTTCCTTTCGTCACAAGCAACACGCTCGTTTGTAAATCCAGGCTCTAGCTCATTTAGGAGCGAATCGGCAGGGAAATTGCATCAACCCCCACACCTACAAAAAGACGCGGCAGTTTTGCCCTACATCGGCGAGGGTCAAACCAACTGTAAATGCAATGTTTCCACCAACGGCTCGCTACTTCTCAGCAGTTCTCCACAACAAAGAAGTTGGTGCCTGTCCCAGCATCGACCACCTCTACCCCAGGACCCAAGGCAGGGCGGTGAGGAGGCACACCCGCCTCACAGAAGCCCCAGGACCGACACCAACTCTGCCGCACTGTCAAGACGTCAGAGACTACCCAGAGGCGACGGCCCGACACGGAGCCACGGCCAGACCACGAGGGCCTCGCCTCTATACACGATACGGTCCAGAGCGGGCCTTCCGACTGCCACGGGCAAGCTACGCACGATACGGAGCTAGGTAGTGCGTACGGGGCATATATGTCACAGGCAGGCAGCCCGGGGGCCAAGCAAACAACGCAAGCTGCCAAGCCGGAGTGGAGGTGAACTATGACAAGCTTGCTACGAAATATCGGTAATTTTGGGTTGAGATTTAAACACTAATAAACTCACAACAGGTATTACATTTATAAATCTATATATTTGTTTAGGAATTCACTATATTTTCAGTGAAACCAAGAATATTGTCTAGAACTATTCGGTTAAACATACAAATCCCCATTCAAATAGCAAGTTGCTCATAATTCACCTCGTCCAGAACACATGCTATCGAGCAGGTGCACACACAGCCGAGCTGGACAACACAGACAGGCGGCATGACGGTATTACCTGAGCGACGGCTGGTCAGCGCTTCACAGGGAGAGGAGCGGAGAGAAAGAGAGAAGACATGGGTCAATGACAGCAGCATCAGAGCCGCGCGGCGGGGCAGCGCCGGGCCGACGGACACGGCTAGGGGCAGCAACTCAGGGCACTGGCGCGGCGCAGCGAAACGGAGCAACTCAAAGAACTCATCAAAACGCGCAGCCGCATAGTGGAGCAGCGGTGCGGGAACGATTATCGGTGCCCGGCAAGAGCGCCAGTGTCCGAACTCAAACGGTGAGGGGAAACCAAAGATCGAGTGAGGTCAGCGGCGGTGAGGGGGAGAAAATCGTTAGAGGGGAGATGCGAGTGGTGGCGGTACCTCTGCTGAGACTCTTCCGGGATCTCGAAGTTCTCCGGGCTGACCCAGGTGATGTCGTCGATGAGGTCCTCGAAGCCGGCGGCGGCGCGACATGTGAAGTAGCCCCTCTTGTCGAGGTCGCGTCGGATCTTGGGCTGGGATGGCAGGATGTCCAGCTTGACCTGCTCCTCCTGGGCCAGCGCCGCTGAAACGGGGGGCAGAGGAAGGTCAGGTCACAGTGCAGAGTCAGTCAGGTCAAAACGAAGGGTCAGGTCAGGTCACTACAGAGAGTCAGGTCAGGGTCAGGGCAAAGCACGGGGTCAGTGCAGCCGAAATGGGGACAGGGGCAGGCCAAGTTACAGCGCAGGGTCAGGCCAGGAAGCAAGCAAAATCCCAGGTTCAGCGAGGTAGTTCAAAACGCCGATTATGACTCGCAGTGGATAAAACATTCAAGATTTATGCAGATACCGAGAAGTGTCAGCAATCAGCCAGTCTTCCAGTTAAATTCTTCAGCCATTCAACCATGCCTGCCAGACTCAAACCGGCCATTGAACCGCTTTGTCTTCGAACAATGTTGGTCCTGCTCTGCTTAAGTATCGGACCAAGTCAAGCGAGTGAATACCACTCCCTGAAGGGGCGGAGACCTGGGGAGGTCGGGGAGGGGGAACCTCGCTCCCCACACCATAAAACTTCCGTCGCCAGGGGAAGGGAGGGTATGACAGCTTTCTAGCTCGGTGCGTGGCAGCGATGAAAACCGCAGCCAATCACAGATAATCCCCCGCTCAGCTCGGCTGGGGGAGGCGAAAAACACAGCGAAACGAAGAAAGAAGCAATGTGGCTGGCATAGAGAAACACAGACGCCCAACGGCGACTAAGCGGCCACTAGTAGCGCCGCAGACATGACGAAGAGCTTTTTCAAATAAGTCCGTGGGGTTAAATGACATGGATGGTCTAAAGCGGAGAAACTGGACCTCTAGCATCATACGTTGCTAAAATGTGGCCAAAGTTGCTGACCATCGACTTGTTATTGCAAATGCATTACCAAATGTTTTTCGAAACACTGCCGTAAGCCAGCAAAATTTTCGAATATGATCATAAAAAGATATACTTCAAAAGCTAGACGCCGGAATTAGAAACCCCATTAAGCATTTATCGCCGCTCCAGTGCCAGTATTGCTGTCATGCTCAGTGTTGCTGCACATCATGTCAACACGTCTCAACATCACCAGTCGGCCGCAGGGGCCGGGGCGGCGGACCCCTCACTCTGCCGCCAGCAGCCGTCGCCACCCCTATCACTGGCGCCGAGTGACGCCTGCATGTACCGCCCGGCCGACAGCGGCGGTGATAACTGCGGGGATCAGCGGCGGTGATAACTGTGGGGATCACAGCCATCGCAGTGACGGACAGAAATAATCCGGATGTTCCGCCCCGCGCCAACAACGAGCTCCGATGACGTCATCAGGCCGCCCCATCTGGTGCTGAGGTCACGCACGGTCATGCTGGGGTCATGCAGCAGCAAAGATAGGGCGATGTTTGGCATATTTGGGTTACATTAGGGTCAAGATAGGGTGTTTTGGTAATGGTGTTCAATGGCCAAACTTCAGTATGCTTCATGGTGTGCTGGTGGAGCATGGCGCCCTGAAGTTCATAGTCTTCAGGGCGCCATGCTCCTCTGGGTATGCTGCGCCCATAACCTCTAAACCAGACAAAACATCGTAAGAGGAGTCAGCAACCATGCATCAAGAAACCATCAAAAATAGTGACCAGTAACACACCTACCCAAGTGAAGCATACACAACTACGAACCACATTTCTTGCTACAGTCAGTGTGTCTCGTAACTTCCGCCAATATAAGAAAAGCATGTCACAATACCATCCTCATGCCTCGCGGTCATTGGGATGGTACACCCCGCAAGGAATCAGTACACCCCGCAAGGAATCAGTACACCCCGCGAGGAGCCGGCAGGATGGATCCGTCGGTCGCGGATGTGAAGAGTAATGCCACCCTAGTCGTCTACCATCGTGTCTGATCCTCTCCATCGAGCGTTCCCCAGCTGCCTCGGCCCGACCCTGGCCACCGGATGGGCTGGCCCGATCGTATTGCTGATAACTAACGACACTGATGACATTGATGGTGGCCAATGGTATTGGAGCGCTGCTGATGGCAGGCGGTCACATCAGCTGGTGATCAGGGCAGATCTCGAGCAGAGGGGGTACGATAAACCGAGCATCGGCCAACGCGAGACACATCGGAGTCAAACAGGCGCCCTGTTTGGTCCCATTGAGTCCGAGTTCGATTCGAGTTCGAGCCGTACCCTAACATTCGAGTTCTTTGACAGCGTCCGACTTCCATTGCGAGTTCGTCATCGATCTCACCCAGGAAGCGGAAGAGGATGATTAGATTCTGAGCCCCATGTATGCGATGCATTTTTAATGAAGTACCCGGAAGAGTAACAACGCAGTATTTTGGCTTATGCAAGGCTTACCTATGTAACAGTGTTTCACCAAAAGACATTTAATACCTAATGGTGTTGGTTGTCTTCGACCATTGCTGACACCTGAAACGTTTCGATCATTCAGTTTCCATGAGGAATTCTAGAGCTTTGACCATCGTCAGCGAAATTAACGCCAAGACATCCCAAGATTAGCCTGCATACCTCCCATTCAGTTCACAACTAATATTCATTGAGGCAGAACAGACATACCTAGCTGGAATATGAGGCCGAGCAGAGGACTCATTTCTACAGGAACGGAGGTTGCACTTGGACGCGCCTATCAGACGTGAAAGTCGTACTGTTCAACGTCTGAAATGCTGTCAAGATTCTTGAAGGCTTCCCTTGCACTCTTGAAGATTGCCAATCAAAGTCCGAGCAATATGGAGTCAAGACACGGTCATCGATATCGCTGAGTCTCTGCCGGGCAGACGTGGACGTAGAGTTCACAGAAGTTGTTGGACGGAAGTGCGGCTGGTTGGGTGAAATAAACGTTGCCAAGGTCAGCAAAGGTCCTCAACGTAGTTCGAAACCTATGAGCAGATGAGGTTGGAACTAGTTGAATCGTTCCGGGTTAGCCACTCGTGATGCCTTGGAGCTTCGGGGAGTCATGCCGTCATCCAACTCATCCACCGTCACTCAGCACTGTCACTGGCTTCACTGGGCCGTTCAGCTGGAGTTCACTGGACCACCAAGACACTCAATTGCTCAGTGCTCCTACTTCCCTCACATTACCGCCCGGTCATCACGAGTCACCACACATCACAGGTCACACCAGGTCACTACACGTCAACCTGATCACCCAGTCACTTGGGCACGGCCTCCTGGTCGAACGGCAACGGAACGCGCTCACATGCCAGTTGCGATCCTGAAGCCGCCAAGCAGAATAAAGCTGACTCTCCCAGCCGAATGTCCGATCGACACTCAACCTCTCCTGTCAGTCTCCGTTCCTCAGACCAGCTGACCACACAGCAGTTTAGCATACGCGACGCTGCACCCGATCGACCTCTTCCTCAGCCACCGAAATCACGAACGCCCCACCTCACAGCGATCGGTTTCCAATCCGCTCTGATCTAAATCCACCCTGGCTCCACCCTGGCTTTCAATCCGCGCCGACAGCGTTCGGCTTGCTCCGAAATCCTCGGCCGACACACGCGCAATCTCCGCGACGAAAGGCGCTGTCCTGTGCGCCCCCGGGACCGGTCACGTCGTCGACAGCCCGAAGGCAACTGAGGCCGGGCGGTGCCGGGGGGTGTGCCGGGTGTCGCGTTCGGCGTCGAGAGGTCTCATTAGTCTTCTGGGCCGACATCGACATAACCCAATCAGTCGGCAATTCTGGACGGCGGCCGCGCGCCATATGGCACGAGAGCCGACCCGGGTAACAATCACAGACCTAACCCCCACCCCTCTCGACCCGACCCGACCCGACCCTGCTCCTCTTCATCCGGCGAGAAAGGGTGAGGGCGAGAGGGTCAGGGTGGCCATGTCGCGAATGGGAGAGCAATGCCCCCAATTTGAACGGGATGTAAAGCCGAAGAAGCATTGCAGTGTTAAGCCGGTTGGGAGCGACCCATTGCATAATAAGTAGGAGAACGGCCATAAAGTGGGACATGCTTTACAATATATCAACGATCACGCTTTGCGATAATTTAGGGGCGATCTTGTTTTGTCATATTACCATTCGATTTATGACCGGCCAGGTTTTATTACCGCTATATGCATAAACCTTCTGTATTTATGTAGTATGTTTGCTGCTATTGAACTATTTTGAACGACCGGCATTTAGCATTTGTAAGCAGGTCAGTATGTAAGTCGTTAGGGATAATGTGCGTTCTTCTTACCTACGATCACAAATTACTTGCCGTAAGCAGATTATCATCACCATGTATGTAAGCCAATAATATGAAATTGCTTCTAACGATCGCGTACTGATCAGAACCATTAATCACGACACTGCCCGACGGCTCACAATGGCGGAACAATGCGTACTTTTAGCTGTACACTTGAAGGCTGTATGCCCCAAGCCATAGCGTTTTCAAGAGTGATGGTGGGATCAGAACCGTGTGAAAACAGATGTCTGGCCTGGTCAAGATATATGGGTGAATAAGTCGGGGCTGAATTCTTGAGATCACCTCCGCAGTTCATGGTTTAATAGCTCCAGCCAACTGAAGGAACATCTGCCAGCAACATGACAACAAACTGGCATCCTAAACATGTTCATCAACGTGGAAACAACGAATAAACGAAACGTCTCACGTCATACATAAATATGCCTCCAGAACATTATCTTATTTTTTCACTAAGCCTTCTGGCACATCTATGGTATTTTCTGTAGAGTTATCTGTCCTCTGAAGATCCTTTAACACGCTTGGCACACCCCGACCCACCACAAGTGGTCGCACCTGTCACTCATGACGTCATTAGGATGGCTGACGAGGGTGACGCCAGACAAAAGGCCGCTCATCAGCCGGCCCAACCGACCGAAAAGGCATCACCACCGCCCTCCAACGCAGCCGCCCGCCCGCCGACGCCGCCGCCACCGTGGCAGCCAGGGTGAGCAACATCAATGGCTGCTCGTCACATGCCCACCGCGAGTCATCCGCCCTTCACTCGGAAACGCCGGGTGAAAACGGCAGGAGTATGTGGTTGGTAAGGAGGTGACAGGGTGGCAGTGAAGGACCCCTCAAATCGGGATGAGAGCTTGAGTTCGGGATCTAATCGCGCTGCCACGGAGGTCTTCAGTCGGCCGGGTTCGAACGGAGTGCATTTGAAATGCCAGGCTTTGTAGATACTTCGAACCGTGTTTGGAGCATGGGCCTAGCAGCAATGTGACTGGCGAGGCAGGGGTTCGCCGGAAAGAGCCGCCCGGTGGGTAACCCCACGGTCAATGCTGGCGGCTGACCGTATCTAAGCAAACATCCGTTCGTTATTATACGCGGCACGCTACGGTGCTATTGACTTTCCCCATGCATAGGTACGAATTACGACATCGTGTTCAATGTTCATTATGACAAATGACAGCGATGAGTTTTGAGACTGCATTTGCCGAGTCTTCATGACCACTTGCTACTTATTCGTTGGAAAATCACCACTAGTCTACCTACTGGCCCAATTTCACTGAGAAGAAACCAAAAATACCACTGATCTTACTGCTATTCAAACATTCAAGTATTCACTTACTACTGCGAGCCATTCCACTCAACATCTGCACTGTTATGCAAATCCACTCCAACCGACACAAAGCATCTCGCCAAACATCCTCTTTGTCCCCTAACACATGAATGACGGACATGTTACCCCACAAATGAGCTGCGCGTCAGCACCGCGACCGCGACAAATTGACGCCAATGTGGCGCGGCGTCACGTTGTGGCGTCACACGGGCGTGACCAGATGGGCGGGGTGACCCTCCTGAGCCGGCCGGCGGCACCGCGGGACGGCACGGGGTCATATCAATCCTATCAGACGGCAGCCCTTCCGGCACAGACAACAGCACGCTTCCGGTCGACGCAGTTACCATCGCCGCCGCTGCCTGTCGGGATCCACCAGCGATGGGATGGAAGCTGGGAACAATAGCATGACGCTGCTGCACAGCGGTAAAGTTCATATTCATGGGCCCGTGGCGTGGGCAAGGCGGTAAAGGGCGTTTAAATCATCTTGGCGCCATTTGCATCATGCCTCGTTATCATCGTTCCAGGTCACTCTTACATAAATAATAAAGCAGGTCGTTGAATAATAAAGTAATTAAGACACCGGAAGGTACAGGCGTTTCGACGAAATTACGTTCTGGGATTGCATTTCATGCATTTGCACAGGCACGATCAGTGGTGATTACAGGGGGAGGGGGGATCGGGGCCATATCCCCCCTTGCCCCAAAGGCCAGGGCTGTGACAACCCTGAGCACGATTCCGCAAACGCAGAGTTGGCGGAAATTCTGTGGTGGCATAGCGGCGACGCCCAGCATGCAGCGGGTTATTGCAGTGGGCAGGTCGTGAGATGTAACGGCCAATTCACTGGACAGGGGTAAACGACCCGCGAATCCCGCCAATCCCGGGGGATAATAGAACTCTGATCCGAAAACAGCGCCAGTTCACAACGGATAGTGGCCTGGAGCACCATTTGGCCAACTCCATAGCACTGGTGGTTGCGTACCAATTGCGTCCAAGCGTCATACCCATATCATACTTATTGAACGCATCCCAAAAATCTTTCAGCTGATCCTGGAAAATTCAGCAAATACACTCATCCCATGTGCCACGATACTTTACCATAGCCAACACCCGAGCACGGATGATGGTGCAGCCAGATACCAATAAGCATCACCAACACGGCACTGCCCGTCCTATAAACGCAGCACATCACAGCAGCACACAGCTGCAGCTGCAGGCTACAGTACCCAGCCGCAGCTGCAGGCTACAGGCCGTGCTCTCACCACACCAGGCCGCTCTCTCACCGCGCCAGGCCATGCTCTCACCACACCAGGCCGTGCTCTCACCACGCCAGGCCGCTCTCTAACCACGCCAGGCCGCTCTCTAACCACGCCAGGCCGCTCTCTAACCACGCCAGGCCGCTCTCTAACCGCGCCAGGCCGCTCTCTAACCACGCCAGGCCGCTCTCTAACCACGCCAGGCCGTGCTCGGCCCCGGCAGTGGATCGTAGCCTGGATACGTGACCGGCCTTCGGTCGGGGGCCTGACAGCCCGCAGCGCTGAACCGACGGCAATGACGCCGTGCAGCACACACGGGCAATATACGAACGGTGGTGCATTGGTGCCGAGTTCGGATGCTGAAAGCCGCAGGCGGCGTTTCGTATTTCCTTGAGCGATCAAAATTGTGCGCGATGTCCGCTTTTCAGTTGATTGTTTCTTCGAAAATAAATGGGAAACGAGATGGTAGGAGGATAGATGTTTAACGTACCACAACCTCATCTGGTTGTTGTATTTATCATTCTGACCTCTCTGAGCTAGGACAAGTGGCACGTCTAGACTCACCCGGGCAAACTTAGGGGCACATCCAGTCTTCGAAGCGTAGTTGGACAATTTTGGGGGCATTGTTCGTAGTAACATGAGAACACATGACCTATATTCTTATCACCCTAAGCTCCATGTGTTATTCAATGCCGGGTAGGTAGGTCAGATGGGTCACCCCAGTAAATGGTTGAGATGGGTCACACCTCGCCCCCTAGGCCAGAGCGTTCGTGTCAGACAGGGCTGGGAGCACCGGACGTGCTCTGGTTCCGCCGGCTCGCTCTCCCTCCCCACTTCACAACAAAGGGGCGGGACGCGACAGGGGTTCAGCTGGCGCAGATTGTCCGCCTTGATAGCCGCTAATTGGCGAAGGCTAACAGAGCAGGTCCCGAGCAGGAGCCGGAGCTATCCCCGCCCTGTGGCCAGGTGCGACACCAACTGTACCTACTGCCCCTTCCGGCTGGTCCGGCACTACTGGGCGACTGGCCCGCACTGCCGGCTGCTCATCTGGTGCTGGATCTGATTCATGACGAGAGTTTCCTGAGAAAATGTCATGAGTGCAAATACGCTGACTTGCACGCTGCATTCAGTTGACTAGAAGAATTATGTAGGAATTGTGTACGATTGTCGGCTAGTCGGATCAGTTGACGGGAGCTACACCGGCACCATTCGCTTCAGCAATCCATTTGTCCAGCCTTCACTTGCCGGTCCGTCCTCCATTGGCACGCTATATAGTGGCTCGTCATACACTCACTTTCCACGGACCATCTGCCACGCTGCCACGTTCCTAAACGTTCATCAATCACCAATTATCGCCATTCAGGACAAACAGTTGTCATTAATTAACTCGTCACACATGCGTTTCTCCCCCTTTCCCCTACGGCCCGTTTACGAGGATCATTGTTCCCTTTCTTCCATCCTCGCCTCCCCCATTGTTTTCCAAGCCACGCCAACAGTAACTACGAAAACGTCGCGTCAACGCGCATAGAAAGTGTCACTGACGAAGTTGTCAGAGCCGGCCGACCGCAAAGCTAAGGCTGGCGTCCCGCAAAAAGCGCGCCAAACGGCGTCGCCGTAAAAAGCCCGCTACGAGCCACTCCCGGAGACGCGCTTTCAAAGTGGCTGAGCTCCGGCGGCCGTTTATTCGATAACGCCGCCAGTGGTTTTTGTCGACCGAAGCCAGGTGGCGGCCGATAAAAACGGAGCAGCGGTCAGCCGGCCAACGAGCTCCGACGGACGGCTGGGCCACACCCGACCCCGCCACGTGGTTTGTAGTGGTCAGGATAGACAAACGCCACGTGGCTCGATGGATAGGAGGGAACCGAGATGATTGGCGATCGTCCTGTACCCGGTGGGTGGTCTGTCTGTTTCTAGCCGTGACAAAGATCAGCGAACAACGCAACGCGAAGGTGAAATACGTGTCGTGCGTGCACTGCGCGTGATGTGTAAAACAGTGGACATGTGCATCGCAAGCAGGATGTGCTTTGCTTTTGTCAGACAAAATACAACGGCGTGCATGGCTGAGTGGGTAATGGTACGTTGTGTTGACGAGAAAGGTATGGGCTGGTGACCCAGTACCAGCCCATCCAGCTCAGGTACGGGATCAATACCATTTGCGCCGGGTAGTCTGGGAGAGCTGCCCGTAGCAACCGCCTACACCGATGCAAACAGAGGTGGCAACAGAAGCCGAGACCACGCCCATCCTGCAACGGGACAGAGCTAGTATCAGGACCACTCTACAGATCAGTGTCACTGGGAGAGCTGATATTCCCCAGTGAGGAGCCACGGACGTCAGCTCTCCCGTCTCCTATCTCACGGAGCCGGTCTTGAGCAAATAGCATCGCGACCAAATAGCGGCGCTTCCAGGAGCCAACTGAAAACGGAGACCCTCTTCCGCGACTGCACAACGAAAGGCACTATCCGGCTCTATGGCGGCGGAGCGGAGCGTTTCTCAGCAGCCGGCTCGCGGGCCTCCGGCGCCGTGCAGGAACTCAGCAGCGCAGCTGAAGCTTGCACTCAGTCCAGAGCGAGGGACGGTCTTGCCCGGTCTCTACCGAGTCCGCGGCGACCGTTGACTGCGGTGGCTGCAGAGCCAGCCAGGGGGGGGGGGGGGAGGATTCTCACCGAACCGACCCTGGCCGCAGATACCGCCGCGGCCAGGGTCGGCCCCGAAGCCCGCCCCCGAAGCCGCCGTGTGAACCGCCGGCTTCGGGGGCGGGGGTTGATAAATTTGTGACCGCACGGTGACGGTGGCGTCCCGAGCAGGTTCGGATGAGGACTAGGAGGAGGGTCTATGGGGCACCCATCGGGTGTGGCAAACGCATGTCGGCGTCATTGGCATGCGGAGGGTTCCACAATGACTTGAACGGGATCCACTGAAGGTGTGCTACCCTTCCGATTGAGGCGAAAAGAACATCAATCCAGTGATGCATAATGCCTACGGAAATCCGACATAGGCAGGCTCAGGAAATCCGGACTAACCTTGTAATGGAAACGGAGTCTTTTTGTATTTGAGTCTCGTCTCCATTAGAAGATTGTGATAGTATTTAACCTGTGTATGGTTGTGATACAAATATTTGATAAAAGACGCATACGACGTAGTTTGTGGATATTGTACTAAATCGTAGGAAGTGGCAATCGGAAAAAACAAAGCATTCCGGTAATGACAACTGCTCAAAAATAACTCTAACAACCAAATTGGATATCTAGGCTGGACAAGAAGACAACCACAGTCCACAGGCACTGTGCACGGACACAAAAATCGACTAAAAACTCGCGCCAAATTCATTAGGTCCTTACCAACTCACAATGCGTCAGACATGCGTGCATTCTTTTGACCAATGTTTCGCGCCATTGTCTGCACAAAGCAGCAAGATAAAATTGCGTGTCCTTCGCGACAGTCATGACATGCACAAAATGGGCCGCTGCAAAGTCACTCGGGCTGCTAAACCGCACAGCATCCTCCGAAAAGTGCGGCGGAAGAATTGGGCGGTTTGCAGATGGTCGCTAGCCTGCCCATCAACCCAGCACACCGGGCCATTGACGTCACTCATATACCGGACACTGACGTCACCAATATGTCGAGCCACTGACGTCAAATGAAAGGGTTCGCCGTCACCGCTCGACACAGCGGAAGCTGAAGGAAACGGTAGGAAGGTAGGTACGGTCCGGTCTGACATACTTCCAAGAAAAGGTGACCTTTGACTTTCAGGCGACAAGCACGGAGCATGTGAACCTCCCATGTGAATAGAAATATAGAATAGCCCACTTCTAATCGATGTATCCTAAAATGTAACATCATCATCAAGCTTGTTTTTGCTGCAGGAAGTGCTAAGTCTCTGACCTACCACATGCATAAGTAGTGAGGAAATTATTGAACGTTGGTATCTATGGAAGCAGATTCTGAATTAACCGTCGCCAGACTGGAACGCGGTAATCGCCGTAATATCTACGTAATAGCTCACTTCCTGGAAAGTTCCCCACGAGTGATTGACATTTCATCAAATTAAACTTGTCGGCTTAAAAATTAAATTTTGATGATTAGTGGGTACAAAAACGCAGTCAGCTTCTACTTGTCAAATAAACAAACGTCAATTTCAGAGCAGAACTCACTTGAGCTCAACAATTTTAAGATCCCAATGTCGTCGTAGATTGTGCACAAATGTTAAGCTAGTGCGGATTTCGAAACGCGTGGATCATAAACGCAAAGCGCTTGTTCAAACGCCTTCAAGTTGCTAAAACTTCCAAGGAGATTAGAAACACTATTCGGTAATGCCGATCATAACTTTCAAGTTCGGTTCGCACGCGGTGTGTGTATTGATCATCATGGATTCATTAGCTGAGTGAGGCCGCCTCACAAGCTGATCAACGTCTGATACAAACTGCCTTGAAAAGATGTCATCCCATTCCCAGTGGGCCGAACACTAATTAAATGACATCGATTCAGTGTATCCTTAGACATCAAGCGTGGCACAAGCCACCCCTCCAATGCGAAGGCGATGAAAGCACGAGCACGTCTTCAAAGGAAGACAGCTACTACAGGGATGAGAGGATGAGATGAGAAGGGCACTATACATTGAATTGAGTCGCCTAAAGAGCTGGTTGAATGAAAAGGTGGAAAGATCGTATTCAGATCTCCGAAGGCGTTGACGCTCGGTCCCTGGGACAACGTTGCCTGCTCGGTAGGCGCACGCGACAACAGCAGGAAAACAGTGACATGAAGACAACAAGGAATCAGCTACTGGAACCTGGACAATATCTTACTGTGAGTGGTACATGAATCATCTACAACCCCACAACGGCGACCACCTGGGTGTCAGCAAGCACATATCGACTACCAGACATTAGGGTCATCAGTTGCTGCACCAAAAGCCGATAAACAAGTAGGCGGGCAATGGGGCCATTGCGTTGTTGAACACGAACAAGTTCTCCTCAACCGAGTGACCGTTTAGATCCGGTTTGGACCGCTTGCCATCAGATAAGTCGTCACGCTGAACGGGTTGAACCCACTGACCCGAACAGCCCACGTCACGCACTGAAGTCAGATCAGACCAAGTCAGATCAGACCAAGTCAGATCAGACCAAGTCAGATCAGACCAGTCAGGGAACACCTCCCTGCAACATCCCGCCTCGCTGTCCCCTCCCAGATCACGACCCATTGCTAACCGACCGCCTGCCGCCCTCCGCGCCTTCCGCCTCACTGCTCTCCGGGTCCAACCCTCGACCCGACCTGCTGACCTGCTGACCAGGTCACTCCGCCACCAAGGAAACAACGCCAAAGGAAACGACCCGGCGAGCGACGTGGAGCAGGATTACGGAACAGCCTCCCACGACGGCAGCACGACTTCCTGACCGATCCTATCGACCACGCAGCAGCCGAGGTTATCTCGGGCCGCAATCTGCGATCGGCGCTGACGCTGGGAACGACGGTCGCCGTCTGAGCGTTCAGCATCCCGAGGAAAAACTCCACCCCGCGAGGAAGAATTATACGGGACCGGCTCCTGCAAACTCGATGAGAACTCTCCGCGAGAGTTCTCGGCAGAGCGCGGCGCGGGGCGGAATCCATTTGGAAGAGTGGTGGTGGGACCGCTGTAGTGGTGTTTTCAGAGACGAATGGAGTTGGGTGGAAAAGGGAAGCAGGTCACGCCGGTCGCCAAGCTGATCTAAAGCCGGACGCTTGGGTCACGACTCAAGAGCACCGTGAGGTTAAACTGCACGGTGGACTGGAAACTGGGGAAAGTTGAAAACAAATTAAACAAGAAAACAACTGTCGACTTCAAGTTCTAAGCCTATTGAACAACAGGAAAACACCCAAGTTTTCTAGCTGTTTATAGAAGTTTTCTCTTTTCCACAGCACCATGCTTACCAGGTCTTTTTTTTACCATAGACCGGTTGCTGTGCGTCTTTGAAACTTCAGGAATCACTGCCGCGGCTATCAATTCTACAAACACAACCCGCACACATTGCATGAAAACGCACGGGAAGTACAGCGCGCCATTCATGAGAACACGAGCTGTCGTCTCGGCAGCCAGCCACCCCACATTCAGCTACCTCCGAGTCTGACTCCGAAGCAGCACGATACGTCGTCGTTCTATTGATCAACCAGTCCTTTAATGACCCTCGCTTCCCTCTAGAGTATTTCTGTCTACAGCCGGGGGTGCATCGACCGTGTCATTCTACGAATGCACCCTTGGAGCAGCTGGCACACATGCAGCGTCGACAAAAAAAACACGCGTACCGTCGGCGCCGCGTAAAAAAACGCCGCCGCCGGCTGGTATCGATCCGGCGCCGTCCGACACACTTGGCCGCCGGCGATATTAGCCCCGCGGCGGCTGCGAGCGGCACGTCGCCGCGACAGGTCACGCCTCAGCAGTAGGGCGACACAGATGTCGGCCCGATCAGAACCACCGCTCTCATTACAGCTCTGTTATTCCGCTGGGGACGCTGGACAAAAAGGCAGTGACGGCGAACGCGTTAACAGGTCATAATATACATTATTTATGGTATGATTATAAGGAGAAGAATACAATGTATGTAAACATGAGCAGTGTGGCACTAATGTTTGCTTCACAACGTTGGAGAATGACCGCATGGGAAACACCAACCGGATTGTGAAATGAAATAATAAAATACGCAATGAAGTGTTCGTGGTGAGAAACCACAGAAAATACCAGCAGGTTTTGTAGGCTGGGTTCATCTGCACTGCGCGTTTCAACCAACCAGAATAACATTATTAGGTGCTTCGCGAATCATCTATTCGGGAGCACGGAAACGACGAAGTCTGCAATACAGTCGCACCGACAGGCTAGCGGGATTTATCGAATTATCGTGTAAAAATGCTCATCTATGCCAGCCGCAGAAGACTGCGAGTTAAGTCTCTAAGCGGCTAAGAACTTCGCCGCAATCACAAAAAGCGCATTGCACATCATATACGTCCAATAAAATTGTTCCGTGATGAATCTACAGCTAGTTCATTCGCAGAAGACATAGGACATACCACGTGAGCTGCAGATACGCGTACTATGCGCAGCCCTCCTGTCGTGAGAAGAGGTTTACCAAAAATAGTGCTGGCTAGTAAAATTGGGGTCGAGATAGCAAATAGAGCTACCGCGCGCCGAAAGATAATTTCAAATATACCTTTGAACAGCGACCAGGATAGTAAAAATTACCTAAGGCCACCGAAAACGGTATGAGATTACCTCCCTGACGGGTGACGGATGGGATCGGAGAGAGCCTCACATTCCACACGACAAACTTGCTGGCATGTCAGGATCGGCAGACCGAAAAACAGATATCTTAGTCCGACTCCCACGCATAAATCTGAAATTATTCAAAGCGATTGGTTTAAGAAACTCACGCTCATGATCAAGTGGTTACAAACAACTCCCATTTTCATCCCCAGCATCAGCCATCAGCGTCACATTTCTCATGAGGTCAGTGGCTCCGGTGGGGTCAGACATCCGAGGTCAGAGGTCACGGACAGCACGCCAGCCATAGTTGGGCAATTAGAGACACCCTGCTGCGAGAGGATCCGGCAGCGGTCGAAGGCGAAGGGACCAACTCATAAAACGCTCCACGTGAATCCGACTCCAAGAAAACTTCCCGTTCTTCAAAGTCAACACGGTACCAACTTTCGGAGAGTGGCGGCGCCTTTGGTTAGTGTCTCTAGCAGATAACTCCCGTCCGTTTCCCCCCGCTCGGCGTCTCTTGTTACGATTCGGTGGGACACGTCCGCCGAATATCTGGCATTGTTTGCGCCGCTGTCGGACGCCTTTGCAGCCTTGCAGGATAGACAGCTGTTTGCGCCATTTCGGTCACGCGTACTGCGTGTTGCGTACTGCGTGTTGCGTACTGCGTGTTGCGTACTGCGTGTTGCGTTCTGCGTAAATGCGCATTCCGCGGTAGATCGGGACGACAAAGGTCGCTCTCCCACCTGTCCCTCCGCACTGCGCAA
>JARFNZ010151039.1:0-40730 GCA_031763405.1 Balanus nubilus
TCGTTTAGGGTCGTTCTGTGCCGGTAATCGGGAGCGACGGGCTCCGCCGCCTGAGGCGAGATTAACGTGTGGGACAACCGGCAAGCGGATACGTAACGTAGCCAGTGGGCACCTAATACTTATGTATGCAACGTTGCTGTCTAGACCGTCTCGCTGCGTCGGACATTTTACATGGAAATCGACACGGACGGGTTCTTTTCAACCGGATCTTGGCAAATGAAGGGGTGGGTCTACTGAACTCCAAAGCCTTGTTCATTTTGTGTACCCACGGGCGCTAAAAGCTTGTACTGTAGTCAAACTGCACAGATAGCATCTTACGTCGACCTTGCCCGGGCGTATGTCAGATGAGCTATGCCGTAAGCGCCTCGGGAGTGCCTTGCGCGCCTGTGGGTCTCGTAAGCGTCTTGGGAGTGCCAAGCATGTCTGGGGCGTTCCATGATGTCGGGACGCCGGGTCGCGGCGTTGTTGCGGTTTGCGGTGGCACGGAGGCTGCGCTTCTGACGATGTTTCGCACCCGTGTGGGGCGTGCTGAGAACGGAGTAGGTTTTTACAACTTTGGAACGGTGGGAGAGGTTGTGAGGGTAATGTGACGTGGTTTCTGGCTCACTTGAATGAGAAGAGACCGTAACGACAGCGGATTTTTGGCCTTTGCTTCGGTTGGGCGGGATGAGCCCGCAGGAGAAGTGGTTTCTGCTTCACTTGAATGGGATGAAACTGCATGGTAGTTCTTGCTTCCTAGAATCAGATGCGGTTCGCCATCTGGATCAGTATTGTGCAACGTGAGTGGACTGAGCTGCAGATATCATCGATCATTGAGCTGAGCGCGGCTGTTGAGACGATCTGCTCCGATACGGTTCAGCGGCTGCTTGAGTGTCCCGGCGGACCTTTCTCGTTGTGAAGATGACGTGGTGGACCGTTCTCTCGCTGCCAGGGTGGCAGATAGCTGACGTGGGGCGTTTTGGAGGGTGTCAGACGGCTCTGTTGCCGGCGGTCGGCGACTCCACCATATGGGCACTGGGCGGTGACACGGCCCCGCCCCCCCCCCCCCCTCCCGTCAGAGGCAGTGGAGGTGACAGACGGCGGCTGTGACGGGAGCAGGGACCGGCTGATAAGGTACCGGCCACGCCACTGTAGGAAGCAAAATACCCTGGAACCTGCGATCTGAATACGTTTTTTTTCGATGCTTGATGTGTTACAGAGGTGACCTACAGAAAATGCGTGACTGAATTATGTCGGGCTGCTGGCCTGAGGACGATCTGCGTCCTTCCGGTCAATGAATACCTTCTGTAATTGCTTTTTTGTGTTTGAATTTTGACACCATAAAACAGTTTAATTTCACGTATTTGCTGTCCGGTATTTCGCCTCTATCCTTATCCTCGCCGCCCCGTGCGGCAGTGCTACCATATGCTGTTGCCAACGCAACGGGACGACGCGCATTTGCGTTGCATTTCGCCGCTCAGCCGCCGGCCGCTTGACATCATCGGCGCCGTGTGCGGGGTATAATGTTTGTCGTATCGCCAAACCGCAAATGGCCATGCAGATCAACTGTCTGGAAAACAACGGTGATCGCCGCGCCGACCGCCGTCTATACGTGTTGACGGAGCCTCGGGGAGACCGTTTCTGCATGCATTATGCACGGGAGGGGACGCGCCTGGCGGGCAGACACACTGCAGATGACGGGCCGTCACCGCCCGTCAACGCCCGTCACTGTCAGTCCGAGCGCCGGGCCGGCCTTGACTCCGAGATCATATGCATGCCGGTCGCACAAGTACGCGACCATAAGGCGTGCAGAGCTGGCTGCTGCACGCTCAGAATGTGTTGTCTCCGCAGTGCGGCGTCCCGGGGAATTTGACCGACCTTAATGGACGAGCGGCGTTCGCCGGGCTTAATGGGCGCCAGAGATAGTGGTACGCATTAACCGCGCGATGACCTCATTACAGAGTGGTGGTTTTGTTACCGAGTGGGGTCGTGGCGAGGCTGGTGCTGAGGCTGAACTATGGCGTGATTTGTAGTCGGCTAAGACAGTTCGATCTAACCACAGTGACATGCTACAGCCATCGATTTACGACTAATGCGGATAGTAGCATGGGGTAACGGAGCCGATTTTTCGCATGTCAGATTTGTAGCGAGTTTTGTGACGACTTCAATGAAGTATCAACATTCTGCTGCACCGTTCCTTGGTGATGTGCTTTGCGTAAAATATGTGTTTTGTTATGGATTTATGGGTTTTGTAATGAATCGTTTATTTTATATATTATAATATACAATAGGATTTATTTTACTTTTGGTCTACTTTTACATGACCCTTCCAACATTCTGGAACGAGTATACGACTTGATTATTTTTGTTAGCACATCCCCCGGTCGTATCAACTCGCAGGGATAAACCCATGTTCATTTTTCAGCCATACAACTCTTCCTACATGCCGTTTCCCCAGATATGACATCACCTTAACACCGCCCCAGTTTGCAATCCGGTATGTTCCATGACATCATCATCGGGGTCAGATGACAACACCTGCTCTCTCGTGCCTTCGTGACCACAGACCAACCCAGGGCACCGCACCCAGATCACACCTAGGTCTGCTGCAGCCGTGTCAAGTCTGACGGACACTTCACTGTGTCGTGGCACAATGCAATGCAGTATAGTGCAGCTCACTGCAGTAACTTGCAGTGGTTCGTTTATCCGTCCCATCCAGCACGTATGGCCGGCCTGCCGTGACGTCGCGTCTGCTGTGACGTCACGTCGGCACGTGCTTAAGAGTCACATCCGCCATGTCCGCCATGTCCGTCGCGTCCGGCGTGTCAGCCGCGTGCTGGGTGAGTGTGCCGAATGCCGGGTGTCCGGACGGGTGTCACCCGTCACCCGTCACCCGTCAACTGTAATCCGTCACCCGTCATCTGTCACCCGTCACCCGTCACCCATCACCAGTCACCAGTCACCCGTCACCCGTCACCCGCCACCCGCCACCCGCCAACCGTCATCCGTCACCCATCACCCATCACCCATCACCCGCCACCCGCCACCCGCCACCCGTCACCCGGAGCGGGCAACACAGCCGCCCGGGCCCCTGCGATTGTAGGATTTTATGAGTTGGGGGAACCTCCTGAGCAGTTTGAGAACCTCCTGAGCAGAGACGAGCACGCCATAGACTGTCATTGAATTGTAATGAATTTGTAGGACAAAAAGTAATTTACATGATTTGACATTGCATTTGGCTCTTAACGAGGTTTTAACTCCTGAATAATCAATTGTTACGAGCTAAATCCTGCGCATCAGAGTTGTTTTCAAAACCGAACGTGTTTTTTTCGATCACGAATCTTTGCATGTTATTTCGTGGACATTCGTCAGCATGGTGTATGTCAGAATCTTAAGTGTCTTATCAACAGATTCTATCTGAACTTATTGCCGATTTGTCCTTATCTGACAACGAGTGGTCGTTCACTTGGCTTATAAGCCCTAGCTTAAAATCAAGAGCGCTTATTGTCCAGATATCGTATCTTACGCACGGTACTATGGTATGCATAGAGCGCTTGAACTATGAAAATGGGAACTTCGGAAATTAATGTCTTAAAATGTCATGAAGTTAGCATTAATTTATATCTAACGACTGCTTTTATGAGAATGTGGCTGCACCTACAAATATTTAAGTGTGTAAATAACATTTTTTTTAATTCGAAGGCTTGAGGCTACAAAAATCTATCAACATGTGGCAGTTGTGCAGCGAACATATTCAGTCTCTGCACTTGTTCGTCCCTCGCCGTCTTCTTGCGACTGATCCTCTCCTCATCGCCGCTGTTTCGCCGGTGTTCTCTCCGACACCCAGCCGTCGACGGCCGGTCGCGGTGTGCTGGTCTCAGACTCCTCACGTGGAGTGCCGGGCCCCGCCGCCGCCGCCGCCGCCGCCGTTGCCGCACCGCCCCAGCACCGCTCAGTCTGCGCGCGGAGGTGGGTCGGACCGCGCGGAGGTGGGGCGGTGCTAGGCGGTGGTACCGAGGTGCGCGGCAGTGCTGACTCGATCTGACCTGACCTGACCTGACCTGACCTGCCCTGGCCTGGCCTGACCTGAGCGGACCTGACTCGGAGGTCGGAGGGAGGTGTGAAGGCTGGCAGGGAGTGAAGATTTGAGTGAGGAGTTGTGGTAGTTTGAAGTGAGTGGAGTGGTGTAAGCACCTTCGGAAGGAAGGTGCTCGGGAGGTCAGAGAGGTTGAGCTCGGGGCTGCGTCGCTGGGTGTGGGCGGGCTGAGTTATTTCACGCGGTTGCGCAGTGCATAAAGTGCGCAGTTCACTCTGCCTGCTCGTAAACTAATTCAGTTCTCGTCCCGTCAATTACATAAATCCCCGGAAGCCATCGTTGCAAAATATATTTTATGGTTCTATTTTATAACACATACGTTTGGTGTATTCAGCGATACCAAGAACACCTCCTATCCAATGCCCTGATGTCAATGCCCCGATCCAATCCCAATTGACGGTTCCGGGTCCTCCTTTGTAACCTGGAGAAAAGGAGATAGACGAATGGCCAGGTGGTCGTAAAAGGAAGCGATTTGCTGACTATTTGAATTGGCCATTACGTGGGCTTTGCATAATTGAGGCACCATTTTATTGATCGTGTTTTATTTTTAGCCGTAGTAGAGTTTGACATCTACTTATGGAGGCATATTTATTACGTTTGTCAGATGCGGTTACGAGCGATGTTCTATACGTCATGCCATGTATATTGTACCACTTTTTAGTTTTTACCATTGCCATTAATATATTTAATTGTAGGTTTAGTCATACATAACGAATCTCGCACTCCGTCTTCGTAATACTATAGCAATGCATACAATGCCTCAGTGTGATTTTCTTATCCCTCTGCGCGCACTAGGTAATATCAAAGTTACCATTGTTTTGACTAACCTGAATTGGCCGAATTGCTTCACCCGGTAGTTTTTCGCCTCCAAACTAGCGGTCACACACTCGTTCGTCAACATTCCCAGAGCTTACGAGACCCATTGAGTCCTTCCAAGAGAATCGTGTTTATTATACCGACTATGTTGCACAACACCCTTCCATTTGATCCTATCGCACTGATCATTTGCACTGTTTCGCCTGCCATTGAACGCCTCCTGTGCACGGACGAACGCTAGAGCTTGCCAGCCGAGGCTGCTCACTGATCGCTGCCCAGCGACCGGGCTGTGCAAGAGTCAGCCGGGACGTTTGTTTTGGTAGTCGAGCTGTCCGACTGGCTGACGGACTCCCGCAGCGAATGCAATCATGCGGTATTTTTGAAACCCCACTATGAGCAGCCGGTGGCGAGGTGGAAACGTTAGTTGCATTTACTATGTTTTAGCGTGGTTGTAATCGGTCCCGATAGGTAGAGGATGACGTCTAGCTTGTACTTCTGCTCGTCTAACGCTGGTTATGTGAAATAGAAAGTGCGATGTCATTTATCGCGTCCATCTCTAGAATAAAATTTAATTTCATGGCGTATATCAGCAAGGACATCTCGAATGTTGGCCCAATTTTTTTTTAACAATTACAGTTGCTCTACGTAGGTGGTATTTTATTCCAAAGCCGTCGAGTCGTGCATACCTGTTCAGGGTCATACCAAATCCCGCTAAGCTCGGATCCTCCGGGGCTGTATCTGGTGAATGGAATGGAAGGAAATGGGACTTTGTTACTCTACTCCTAAATCTAACAGGTTGCGCGATTGGCTGCTGCTCGCATTCGCCTAGTTACTCATTTCTCATGCTATTACAGACTATGGTGGTTCACACGCTGGTTTAATTTAGATTGAATTTACCCGCAATACGGCTCGAGTTTCCCATACGATGTAGTTGCCGTGTGAGATCTGGCCAGCTGTTTTCGGCGATGGTTGTATCGCTGTTACGTGGCTGACACGAGTCCGTACCTAATGTAGGCTGACCCAGACATGACTCGCCGGTTCAAATGTGATCTTTGGCTACCTTGGTCAACTTTCTCCACTTTATAAATAATCACAGGATGTTGCTGGCGCCCGTCATGCTTTTGGCTCACTAAACAATTTAATCTCTTTGATCTGTCTCCATCAGAGATGCGCGGCATTAACGTCGAAATATTTCAGCGGTCAGCTTAGTGTGCTGACATATTATGCTTACGTCTGCTTACCGGCTTACAATATTACGACGCCATGAGGATAATCAGTCTAATCTGGACGGGACTTGGCTGAGATGAGCGTCAGGACTGGCTCAGCGAGTCATTCTGGCCGTCGGAACAAGCGTCCCAGTGTTTCCACGATTAGCCTTTGCCGCGGTAGCTGCGTCGAGCTGCTGCTTGTGTTATTACCTGCGCTATTGCCTTCGCTACTGTCTGCGGTGCTGCTGCCCCGGGCAGGAGAGGTGTGCCCCATGTCCCAGGCTCAGACGGCTTCTGTCTCTGGCCATGAGGTTCTCCGTCCCAGGCTGGAAGGTTCTCAGAGCCGACGGCCTCGTCCGGAGAGCCATGTCGTAACTGCCCCGAGTCCTCCGCCGCCGCCGCCGCCGCCGCCGCCGCCACCACCACCGCCATCACCACCGCCGCCGCCGCCGCCAGAGTTTATTGCTGCCGCACGGCGGTCGGGATGACGACCGTCATCGGTTCTCTGTCGGTCGGCGCCGTCATGATGACGCCGATGGCGTGTGACGTCCGCTGACGTCCGTCGCTGAGGTCTGCTCGATGATGCGTTGGCGCTCCCTCGATGACGTGCTGACCTCCGTCGATGACGTGATGCGGGCGTTCAGATGGGCAGTGTGGGATTGTATAGACCAGGACATTGCTTAGTAGAGCCGAATTAATCGATCGTCCGTGGCTATCGTCATTTTAGCGGTATGTTCAGTTTGGTTGAAAGTTATTTCCAACTCTGCCAAATGGACAGATTTTGAGCGTGTGATCACGCATATAGGACCAACTGCAGGTGCCCAGGAGTACCGATCTCCAGAGGCCCGGATGAATTCAATACCGGCTCGGGGCTGCCCGCCGCGGGCAGAAGGCGACTCAGCCGGTCTTCGTCGGTCTCCGCGCAGAAGGTCGTAGAAAATACGAATCATCTGCGTGGAATGCAGGATCCGCCTGACCACCTGTTAGAGTAGAGGACCCGAAAGCGGATCTCTTTGAGGAAAGCTGAAATTCTGTTGAACTGATGTATGAGTAACTGTAATGAATACCATTCTAGACAAGGTACTTCCAAATAGCACTTCAGCAATTTATTTGTGGTATGCCCGTGTCAATGAACAATAATGTAGACGCGAATAACATTTTCTATAACGCATTAGTTATTTAATCTTGACCAATGACCATGGTATTAGCTGTATGTCTTCCAATCGAATTTCTCACTACTTATTTGCTCGCCGTCGGTGTATGATAACTAACCGCGCGTCCATTTCGTCCTGTGGCTCATTTCCACCAGTCATGGCTGTACGATCAGACGACCATATGTCTTAGACCGCCGACGTTAACGGCCTCGGTTATTCATCCGCGCAGACTTTTACTCGAGACGCCTTTCAGTGGCTTATCAGCTTGAGTGCGACAATTTAGCTAATTGAAGAAGCCTCTCGCCATTGTTAGGTATGGATGCGGTTATAATCGCCGTTCTCTAACGGGATTCGGTCACCATTAATTATAGCGTCCTCTCCCAGAGTGAGAACCCCGGACATACCAGAGATTTTTAGTCGTTCCGCCCAGGTTTTTCTGTTGGGCGTACCAGACTGCTAACGCGTTACCTCACCATTGCCTTCCGGGCAGAGTTGACGTCAAACTGTCCACTGTCAGATGCTGTCTCGGTCTGTTTTCGGTCGGCAGGTGTTCCAAGTAACCTGACAGTCTCCTAGGACCTCCCTGTTTAGTCGCACACCGCCATTGAGGTCAAAACTCTCAGCCATATTTCCCCTGGTCACAGCACGACAAACCCAGGTCACAGTCTCTAGCGGCCGGGGACAAACCAGACCCCCCCCCCCCCCGAGTGACACAACAGTAGCGCCGTGAGGTGAGGGGTCACGGAGGGGGGAGGGTCACGAGGGGGCACGACTCTCGTGACCGGCGTGCCGCCCCAGAACGCCTCGATCAGTTACGAAACACGGCGACGCTAATAAATAATTCATGCAAATATGGGCCTAATTGCGTGCGCTGGTCTGTTATCGTTCCCCGGGAGGCCTGGACATCATCCCGTGGGCGTGGGCGGAGGTCCCCTGAGACAAATGGAGGACGGGCCGAGGGATGAGCTGCCGTCTGTACAGAGGTCGTGGGAGGTAATGAGGACGGAAGGTCGGTAGCGAAGACCGCGACCCGCTGGGATTAGCCATTTAATTGCGATTCGGGCGCTCTAAATCAATATCAATGCGTCGCGGGATGTTTAGATGGTAATGGATATTCAGATAGATAGGTATTGTTGATCACTTCCGAGATGGTTTGAGCACGGGTGTGTGGTTTGGGATCATCTGGTGCCTGCTTTGTATTTTGTATTCATCAAAATGCCAAATGTGGACAACAACTGCGGAATTTCATATAGACAGTGCGTGGAGTCTGAGCGCTTATTTGAAAGCAATTCAAGCACATTTATTTTATGGTCCCGCTTTAATCTTACGCAGCGCACCGTCAACCAGTTCAGCGCTCACTCATGTCCTTTGATTAAAATCCATTGGAAACCCATGTGGTCCAGGCCATATTCGGTGTCGCATGCGACTCCAAATGTTACAACTTCGTAAAACAATCGCGTGCTGAGATAGCTGTACGAGCGAGCTATACTGAGATACCTGTCTAACGAGCGCACCAACATTGCACAAACGATAGTACGCATTTTCCCCGTCCTCTTGAACTCCACAACCACCACGGCCTTGGGATTTATGGGCTGGGAATTCGCCTCCATCCAAAGTGCCATTCACAAACCAAAGATCCCCTGTCATATTCTCCTCCAACTATCATAAAATCGCTGCTTGTCTGACGGAGGAAAGGGCGGGGATTAGCTCGAAAGTGACGCAGCCACGGCCTCTCTGATCTCGGGCGCAGCTAATCTGGTGACTCTGCCCTGACCGCGCGCTGCTGAAGGTGAGGCCGAACGCCTCGGAGGGCCCAGCCGTGACAGAGAAGTCTATGTAGCCGCCACCGAACCGACCGAGTGTCTGTGAGCTGTACAAGAGGCTGCGAGGCGGGGAAACAGTGGCCTTTCACCGCCACGGACAGATATTCGGCAAATAGAGAAGGCCGCCGCGTCTGTATGCGCCACGCACTTGGGTCCAGTGTGCGTGACATACATCGGTCGACGCGTAACGCGCGTCACTTTCCACTCGGGCGGCGGAGCCAGGTGGTGGTAGTCGGGTTTGTGTGCTGAGGCCGTGAGGTGCCCCGCTGGGAGTGTGGGGTGACCCGGCCTGACCCGACCTCGAGCTGAAGAGCGGTAGACGAGGAGACTGGCGCACTGCACGCCGAGCCAACGAGTGGGAAAGTGGTGGGATCGGTAGTTGCAGACGGTGTGAAGTTGTCTGCTCCAGTTCTTCGCTCTTGTTGGATGTGTTTGGCTCGTTGTGACTGAAACGTCTGGAAGACGGAGCAGACTGAAATGTGCTGTTGAGGGGTTTGAACCTCGTGGAACGCGTCGAGGCTCTTGTCAAAACCACAACACCAAGATTTTTATCGGCCCTTCGAGTAGTGAAGTGCATTTCGTGTTCCGTCTACCAGATCAGACTTGAGCCTTGAATCTCAGGGTCGGTCAAGCAGCTTAGCGAATAGTGCGAGTGGACAGCTTAGCGGGCAGCTGAGCTGGAACTCTGAACGGAGAGCTGCGAGCGTCTGACATCAGAGCGGATACATCTGAGCGACCAACTGGACATCATTGGACATCAGCTGATGTGGCGCTCCAGCAACATGGACCGGTGGTCAGACATCCTGCTGGTCCTCGAGTCCCTGGACGTGAAAGGTACGGACCCGACGTCGCTCGACGATGTCCCCATCATTAACATATTGTCAGGTCGATATTAAGCTTTTCAAGATATTGCCCGCCCATGTAACTTAGAAGGGAAAGCACTGGGCTTTCCTGTAGTGAGAACCCGGGTTCGGGTCGCTTCGGCGCTCGCTATTTGCTGCTGATTAGGTGGCCTGCGGTCGGTGGCAGCGGCTGCATTCAAGGCTATATGACTCCAGTGAGCGGGGCGGGCCGTATCCAGGTATTTCGGGCACGTAAAACGTTCATATCTAAATTCTGCCGGCTATCCGGAATTGACCGATCGGACGGTTGGGGCGAGGACCTGCACAACAAGATCTGCTCTGCTTCTGATCTCGCAATTCCCTCATTTCAAAGCGTTCCGACTAAATCTTTAAAAAATATATTGGAGGTCGCTGAACGATAATGGTACGCACCTAACTCAGGCCCCCGGTCCCAATCTGTAACTCATTTTTAATGATTGGAGTCACTAAACGAAAAAGTGTGATTTTGACGATGAACCTACAGTCACTGCCCCAACGCATTGTTTGCCGGAGATGGGTGTTAATTCTGGCGCAGATGTCGGACGGCCCGCTTCGTTAGCTCGGCTCGGGTGTGCTCTCCGCACCGAGTAGCACCTCACCGCAGCCATCTGTTGCCGTGCTGCGGTGCACCGCCCTGCCGCAGCCCTGCGCCGAATTTCACGCAATCTGCGTCGCTCGTCAAACCGTGAGGTGATTTCCGGCAGGATGGTGCCATCCAGATAAAGGCGGGTGGATGTACGAGGCTCGTCCGCCGACCCGGACACGTACGCCGCTTCACGTTTCCGTCCTCGTGGCTTGACTAATGTCGGCAGTTAGACGTTTCGTTTCCGTCCCCGTGGCTCCGCTTACGGCGGGTGGAGCGTCGTAGTTTCACGCCCTTGCCCCGACCCCGACCGCAGCCGCGGCCTGGCGACCCTGCCGCAGCCCCGGCCCGCCCTGGACCGCCCCGGACCCGCCCCGGACCTGGACGACTGCAGGGAGAAGTCGTCTCACCACCCGGTCACGGACACCGTGCATACACCGCGCCGAAGTGCGACCCTCGGGACCACAGGGTTCACAGACGTGCGTTTTTCCGGCCATTTCTTGGTCCGATTCATCACCGTCGGCGGTTGGTTTCAATGGCTCGGTGTTGCACAACAGTCAACAGGGCACGTTGGCCGGCAGCTTGTTAGCGTGCCGAAGGCTGAAAAGATCGACCTGGGAGTCGTGCCGCCGTCATGCCGCGGCTGTGGGCTGTGAGTTAATGAAGTCTGTTAGCGCACTCGGTGATTTGGAGGACGAGTTACGCCCCCGGGAAACGCACATCTCTGCACGCACGATCTATGCACTACGCAGCGCGCTGTGCGCGAGCGAGCTGCGTGCGTGGTCACCTTGTGTAACACGCGTGCAGCTCGATGGCTTTCAGAGCGAAGCCATCCATTCATACGACCGCGACGGGGTACGACGGCGCCTTTCGTTGACTGACGTGACGACCGTGAAACGCTGACATACTGCGCGGAGTTAAAACGCGCCTGAGTTATCTGCAATGTGGTACCGTGCGAGTCGACTGCCGGTGAGACGCCATTCGTTATTCCCGGTTACGCTCAGAATGCATTTGCGTAGAAGGTCCCGGTCAGAAACTGAGTTGGGCTGAAAGGTATATTTCTATGACATGCTAATTCAAAGCAGGATGGAGTTGTGCTGTAGGAGAGATTTCACCTTTTCGCTTTTGACATCTGTGTCATACCGTATGCCGTTAATCACGATCTGAAAGCTTACAAGCACAGTTCACCTCTCCTGGACCCAATTGCAGCTGTCGTGAGGTGAGAAGAGGTCTGAGAGCGGCCGTGACATTTCCCCACTTCACTGAGCACCAGCGGCTGTCTGACAGTGCTGCCACGTGTCAGGTGTGTTGGGTGTGTCTGATGTGCCCGATGTACCGTTGCCGCAATATCTCAAGTGTCTCTTTTCTGGAGACATCAGCGTCTCTCCCCGTCACGGTCGTCAGTCGTCACGGTCGTCTCACGCCTCGCCGGAGCTCCTCGAATTCCGTCAAACCCGTCTGGACTCGAATTCCGTCCAACCCTTCAGACCCGTGTTTCTGTGACGTCAGCAGGGTCGCCTGCCGTCACGGAGAGTGGCTGTTGCCGGGACGTTTCACCCGTCGCCATTTTCTTTGTTCCTTTTTATGCGAATATTTTAGGAGATCGGATGCTAGTATTCACCAGCTGTGCCTTTCGCCTTCGGATCGTGATGCGCCTCTAACTGCTTATGGTATGTTGCAAAGCTGCTGCTAGCCGCCACCGCACAACACTTTCATCCATCTTCAAATCAGCATGCGTCAAAAACAGTTTTTTTTAGATTGGATCTGACACTGATTATTGCGTGTATGCTGTTCTTATCCGACGTTTAGGTCGAGCACCGTTATGAAGAATCCCGCAGAAGCTGACAGGTTGCATCGAAGTGCCTAGCCACTTTGCTTGTGTCCTTGAGTCTTTCAGTCATTCTATGCTGAATCAAGGATGAGCGTGTCACTGCAAGGTAAATCTTTTCTTGTATTTCAGGTTGTATCGTTTCAGCTTGTAATTGCCGGGAAATCCGGGAAATCTGGGAAATCGACCAGACGTATGCCTTGTAACCTTGGACCAGATCTTACCGTAAGAGCACGACCCTGGATTAGCCCCGAAGTTCTGGCCTGGGGCTAAGCATAGGCTGGGCTAAGATACTTCCATTTGTAGGCCTACAAATGTGGCTGGTTTATGTTATCCTGGCACCAAAGAACATCTCCACTACTATCCTTACGGCGCACGACGAGCGACTTCCCTTTGTATATTATACTTGTTTGCCGATTAACTTTTGTTGAACACGTCCCTATTCTCTACCGATCAGTGTTTATTTACGGCAGCTGATCTGTGTTTGTTTACGGCTGCGGTAGCGGAGCACGGCCGTCACGCTAGGCCGGTGTAACGTCACCGGTGTGACGCCCTGTACCGCCGGAAGGCGGTCCGATAATTGGTGTACGCACCACCTGACGCAGGCTGCGTGCCGGTGCGCCGTTTATCCGCCTCCTGTGCGCCGTTTATCGCCTCCTGTGCGGCGGTCCAGCTCCGCCCGCCGCCCCGAACGACCCGACATGACCGCAGCAGATGATGCCGCCCCGTCCGCCCACAGTGTGTTGTGTGTCGGGCGCAGATGTCGTTAGGGGCGGCTACTGTAACGGTGACTTGGAGGAGATTCGTTCGGGCTCATTTTCGAGATGATCCTGCTGCCACGTGTTATTGTTGTTGATAATACGTCAGTGAAAAGTCGACGTATTCTTAATGGATGGGTAACAAAAGTATGGGACGTTTCGGGTCGTCCTCAACGGAAAGAAAAGTGACCGTGTGTGGCCTCTACGATCGGGCTTTCGCGATGTGCTTATTGTCCGAGGGAGAAAAAAAAACAGACATTGTGAAAGTTTTTGTGACACTCATGAATTCCTTGTAAGGCAAATGTATTACAAGTAAACCACGGACGGAATTACAAGATGACATCACTTTCTTCTTGAACAAACGATACAGATCACAGCGACCTGCGTTCGCCTGAACATCTCATCGCCGCGTACCAGCGTCGGGCCAGGCCGGCTCCTCTCATCCTACTTATCCGATCGCCGTTTTGTGCTCGGTCTCGACCACCCAACCGAGACGAGAGGCACTCGGGCCCCGCCGCCGCCGTCGGGCCCAGTTTTTTCCTTCTCTCTCGGCGTCGGCGGCGGTTCGCTGTGATCTTATCTGCTCACGCTCTCACTCCACTCACGTCCCCGTAGTTTCACGGGTCGGACGGCGCCCGACGCGTGTCGGCACGACGAGGCATGGCTCGGCGCGACGCCGGCCCCGGCCCCGGCCCTGTCTGCAGCTACGGCCCCGGCCCCCGCCCTAGGCCTCAGCCCAGGCCCCGGCCCCGGCCCAGCTTCGCGGCAGGGGAATCAGAGCTCGACGTGAGGGAGCAGCTCCGTCACCAGCCCTGTGGCGTGCCCCCAGGCGACCATGTTTTTCCAGCTCGGAACCGTGCAAAAACGGCGGCGTGAGAAAGCCGATACTGTCGTTGCGGAGCGGGTTACCGTGCCTGGTCCGGTATGCCCGGTTCGTTTCAGTAGGCTTGTCGGCTGTTGTTGGCTGAACTGCGCGATGTCTCCCCTTTCGTGGGAATTGTCAACTTTGCTGGGGGATTTAGATCAGCGTGGGTTTAGTTATTATCATCGGTGTGTGTGTGGCCATTGTTGGTACAGACTCGTGAGAAGACACGCCCAGCGGGGGGCGTGGCATGACCAGCCCAGGGGCGTGACAATAGCTACAGAGGCGATACGTGGCGCAACATCACGTGCTGACGGCCCTCGGTGTCGGTCCCGGGTGTTAGTCGTGACCTCTCTCTGGGGCAATGTCGCCGCCCGCTGGGAGAGGAGCCGGCCGCTGCACCTGCTACGACCCGGGGGAGACTGTGACGTCACTGGTGACTGTGACGTCACCGAGGGTAATGGCCGACCCGCTGCATGGGAGAATGGCCTGTAACAGTAGCGAGCACCGTAAACAGAGGGTAGACGGTCATGGTACCCGGGTAGTTTACACAAGTGTTTATCTTGTGTCTGCCGGCTTTCATCTGGCTTCCTTGCCCATGATTCAGCTTCTCGTCTCTTGCATCGTGTCTTCTCAACAAACGGGGAGATAAGAAGACTAGAACAAATGGGGACGGTAAAGAGAGCAAACGGCGGTGGATTCCAGACTGGCCGATGCCAGAGAACTTGCCTACAACAGTGGACTCTTTCTAGCTGGCATGTTGACTTTCGCTATCATGCAAGTCTCTGCACTGCAGATAACCCATCAATGCGGGTTCTGCTCTGTCGTGGCCCGAACAGCCCGCCCATTGTTCGATCTCGCCTGGACTAAGAACCAAAGTAACCACAGCTGGCTGCGCGGCCGGTCAACTGGGTGGTCCTCAGGCTTGTCACTGTGGCGGCTCTGAGAGGGCCGTCCACTGCCGGGTCTGAGAGGGCCGTCCACTGCCAGGTCTAAGAGGGCTGTCACTGCCAGGTCTGAGAGGGTCGTTACGGCCGGGTCTGAGAAGGCCGTCCACTGCCGGGTCTGAGAGGGCCGTCCACTGCTAGGTCTGAGAGGGCCGTCACTGCCGGGTCTGAGAGGGCCGTCACTGCCGGGTCTGAGAGGGCCGTCACTGCCGGGTCTGAGAGGGCCGTCCATTGCCGGGTCTGAGAGGGCCGTTCACTGCCAGGTTTGAGAGCGCTGGCAGCACCATGTCTGGAGTGTCGACTGGCTCGGCCTGAAGGGCCGTCAGCGGCGTCAGGCGCGGTCTGAAGGGTCGTCAGCGGCGTCAGGGTGCCGCCGGTCCGTCACGATCGGCTACTCCCGGCCGGCGACGCGTGACCTGAACGGCGGCCGTTATCATCGGAACATCGCTGAACAGGCGGCAGATCCTGAACGTGAACAGCCAGTAAAGCCGGACATGCCGAGGGACGTGATTCCACCAATGGAGCTTCGTGTGGCCGTGGGACGGTGGTCAGATCTCGGGTAACAGCGGCTTGTGCGATGGCAACGGGCAAACGTCAGCATTCACCGGTGCAAAAAGATGTTGACAGGCTTACGGGTGACTAAGCCTGAGGGGGCCATTGGAAGTGACATATATTGACAGACACTATGACAGGGACACCTGAGGTCAGGGACCGTGACCGTGACAGCTGACAGGCAGTGGCAGTGATGGGGATGGCAGTCAGTATGACACGGAACAGATGTTGACAGCCACTGCGGTTCGCGACTGATGTCTTAATGCAGTATCGACAGCGCCTCCACTTGCACTCAACAATCAACACTGCCTGACTGGGACTCTCGAGTCTCCAACCTGCGTTAACCGCCTTGTCTTAAGACCCCTCCCCCATTCCGTCCTGAACCGACCCGACCCCGTCCCGTCATATCCCATCCCGTCATATCCCATCCCGTCCCCCGTCCCGTCCCGGGTCGGCCCTGCCTAGCCGAGCGGGACTTTTTGTGCTTGTCGCCCGTAGAAAAACCACTGGGGATGGCCTCCGGTGACACCAGACCGCTGCCAGCGACCCAGCACGCGCTGCGGCAGCTCATGGGCTGGGCTTTACAGCCCATTGGCAGCTAATAACGGACGGGCCGCGTAAATGCTCGTTTGTTTGCCGAGCCGAGTGCAGTTAACCTAGTGCTGCGGGGCGGGCCAGGTCGGGCCAGGGCGGGTGTGTAACCTCGGTCAGCCTTGAACGGCTGCTGGCGCTGATGATAGGCTTCAGTGCGGCCGTTGATCAACTGTGGTGTAATTAGACATGTCGTGACATATTGGGGTATTTGAGGTATTTTTAGTTGGTGTTGGCCTCGGGGTGTTTATTTAAACAGCACAGCGTTAGTTTGAATATTATTGCCGAGGCTAAAAGCGTTGTTGCCTTCCGGGGATATCAGTCATTAACAGGTTCTGAAATTGCACGGGGTTGAGCGGAGGTTGCAATCACTCTCCTTTCATCAGTGACCAATAGCAATATTCGTGTCTGTTGGCTGTTAGCCCACAGACTACTCGTTCAATCTGCTCACAGTTTACCTGCGGCAGTCGTCCGCCATCATGTGCCGTCGAATTTCGTTCACTGACCCCGCCCCGTCATCGGGCACCCGGGCACCCGGGCACCCGGCACCGGCTGTCTGTCGCTCTGCCATCCTTCGTGACGCCTCGCCGCGTCGCCATTGTCACAGTCGCGCCGCCGCGACACTTTGCGGCGACACGCTCCAGCTGATCTGCACAGAGGGGCAGGGCGGATACGACGGTCCTATCGCCGCGGCGGCGGCGGAGGCGAAGGCGACGGTCGAGCAAGGGAAGAGGAGGAGGAGGAGGAGGAGAGATGAGACAGTAAACTTCAGCCATCTTCCGAACACAGTGACGGCTGCCGGCAGCTCCCGGGACGATGCCAGCTGCGCTGAAATAACAGCTGTGAATGGCTGTAGAGTAGATGGTTGGAGATAGGCTTCTGAGCGGTCCGGAAACTGAAAAGGCTCGTGCAAAATTATTTTATTGCATGCTGTCTACATTTCCTTATCACTTTGATTGCCGCGTTTTAAACTAATTTTCCGGATAGGTGTGCCAGAAACATATGAATAAGATTGTTTGCATTAAGTCGTTTGATCAAAATTCCAATTCACGTTTATCAACTGCCTACGTTCGCGGAGTAACTTTACCGGAATTTCTACAAGATTCTAGAGAAAATACTCATGGGCGCCAGCCTCCATCGCCGCTGCTTCTCTTTGGAGTGGGAAGCCCCTGCTGATCAAAGTGAGTGTTTTGTAATCCTCGAAGCCATCGGCGCTATATAAAGCACCTCATTTGGGCACCTTAGTTAATGGTGCGCACCCGGCGGGTCAGAATTATTCCCGCGACCTTGTGGGATCGATAGTGAGTGGTGAGGCGCCGGCGGCAACCGGTCGGCTAGGCTTGAGTGCGCTGAGTGAGAGAGTGTATGCTCCATCTCACTCGGTCTCCCTGCGGGGGTCTGTGATTGGTTGATGAGAGAGAGATGGTCTCTCCCGAATCCTTCGTCCTGTCAGTAGCTATTATCTGTTCTTGCTGTTCTGTATTGGTATGAATGGCATGTCAGCTGGTTACCCTGCTCTCTTTGTAATCAGTCGGTCGTTATTCAACGTGCAAGGGAAGGTATCTGAATAATGGCATTTGGCTACCAGAACTACCTACCCGGTGAGGAGCCAGTCTGCCGTTCCTAGGCCGCAGACTGCCCGGATGCAGTCTGGTACGGAGTTGGCTGGCTCGCTGTACCGACCTGGCACAGCGAGTGCCTCTGGTGTCTACCTGTGGTAACCTGCCAAAAGTCTGCCCCGTCTGGCAGCGGAGACCTCAGACGCCGCGCCGCCTCCGGCGCTGACCTCATGACCTCTGCACGGACGGCAAATAACAGACGCTCTGAAACCGCCCCGGGGCCCGGCGGCAACGCATGGCGTCTGCTCTGGTGCCAGTTGCCAACAGGCAGACGCCACTGACACTGTTTATCGACGGCGGCTAATATTATTCAACTCGTTTGCGATCAGTTGATCCAGGGGTTCCTGTGCTAAAGCTACCGAACTGCGCAGCTGTGAGGTGTCAGAACTCAGTCTGATTCATTACAAACAATCAAGGAGAGCGCTGAAACTTGGTGAATCAGCCACGCATTAAAACAAATGTGTAGGGCTGAATTCACATTTGAAATAAAAACACTTCACTCATGGTGAAATATCATGATTAGGTGATTATGAAATTACATTTTGGCTCATACTTGATGCTTAACGCATTATTTTTCGCTGTTTCTGTTAGACTTGTTTGAAAAGCTCACGTTCACAAATCCTGCGATCACTGTGCGGATATGTGTTCAATTCATGTGTGTTGTGATAACGCACCATCATTTCCTGGACAAACCTGCGAGCCTGGTTGAACGTCTGCCAGCCTCGCTTCAGCATCCGCTGGTGCCTATATACAGAGTCCGTCCGCTGCGGCATGCATGATATAACTACTGACGAGAACCTGCCCTGTCCGGCCTGGCCCGGACCAGCACGCTCGGAACCGCCAGACACGTGCGAATTTCCATAGCCCGCCGCGGTATTCCGTCGTTCACACAGGCCCCCTCGTACACACGTGGTGTGTGGCATGGCGGCCGCCAGCGACGCACACCTGTGGGATGTAGGGGGTGTTTGCAGTACTTTTGTGGAAGGATAGGTAGTACACAGCTGGGTTATTCCAAGTGGCTGGAGGGGAGAGGTTTTTGGGAAGGGTGGGGGGCCGTTTGTAAGCGTGCTACGCTTCGTAATTACAGCGTGTGGTATACTCCTGCTTCTCTCTCAAACAACGCAGGTTCTACCCGTTGCAACTGGCTTGTACATATTTGTTTTGGTGTGTTGTATCTCCGCGCTAACCAGTGTTTCCTTCTTTTCAGGTGAGTACCTGGCACTTCATCTACCCCCCCCCCCCCCTCCCCCTCCCTCCTGCAAGCGGTGAGTACTCGCCGAGAGCCGGACTTGCATGTGTGCACGCGTGCAGTGCACGCCGGCATACCGCTGATCGCTATCGGACTACCTTGCAATGTCGTGGACTGATCCCTCGTGCAGCGCCAGCCATGAATGGCAGCCGGTTACGCCCACGGCCTCGGCGGCGGCGTGAGTACTGCGGCACAGCATACCCCGCTGTCTGCAGGGGCGGCGATGCGCCGATTTGATACGGTTGGTTGCGGCGTGAAGCGAGGAAGTGAGTGACAAACGCGAAACGGTACACACGGCGGGCGTGATAAAATGGACGCTGTTTGCCGGCGATTGTGCGAGGCACAGTGCCACACACATACGTGACGGCGCACTGATACGTGCCGCCAAGGGCACGCTGAAATTATCGTGTGGCTTCAAACAAATGGCGCAAAAATCGGAACGTTCGGTGCGCCGGTCAAGCGAAGCCTCGTTGTTTAGTGCATGCGATTTAGTGCATCATTATATTTCGTTTAAGCCGATTTCACTGAGAAGGCGCTCCGTGCGCTCATAAATGCTGCGCAGATAGGATGTACCTCATGGGGCCCAGACGTGTATGACTTTACGTTTATTCAATCGGCGGCCTGAGTCCGCTTATGACGTACGAACTACGAACGAGAGTGAATGCAAATGATGTCGCTGCAGCCGGCCATCTCCCACCACGTTGAGGCTCAGCGCCCGGTAACAACAGCCGCTCCGTGCAAGGTTGGGTGGCGCGCCCACCGGGCAGGCCGCACTACTCGTGATAGTATGCAAATACGCTGACTGCATCCGCCGGGCGGTCTCCGCAGCAACCTGGTGCAATGCGCTCTGCAACGCAGCAGGCAGGATGATGCTGCACAACCGAGGTAATCACGCTTAATGCACTTGCGCACTCTCACAATTCATGCTCGATTTGCGTGACAGATGAGGACATTTGTTGGATTGTTTCGCCTCCGGGCGCGTGGCGTTACAACTCCGACCAAGGCACAGCCAGCGAGTGAAGTGGACGTTGTCAGCGTGTGTGACTGCTATCACCGCCCCTTACCACACCACGCGGCGCGTGACCTTCCCAGAGGTGTGCGTTGAATGGTAATGCCGCCCGACACCCGGCGGCCGCATATGATGAGCGTCGGCCACCCAGCCGCCGCGCCGAGCCTGCCTCTCGTCCACCGCACCGCCCGGCGGCCGACACCTGGCGGTGGGGAGTGAAGGCTCGGCTGTTTTCAGCGCCGGCCGCCAGGTGGCTGTGGGACGAGCGAGCCCGGCCTGTCGGTGGCTATTTGACGGGTGTGTGGTTTGCGTCGGCGGCTGGACGGCTGTGAGCGGGGCCGGGGCCGGGGCCGGGGCCGGGGGCGGGTACGGGTACGGCCGCCAGCTGCGGTGTGTTGCGACACGCTGCTCGCAGTGTCGGATGTTGTTGAGCCGAGGAGGAGTAGAGGTGGGAAGGTGGTTATTTCCGGGTGACGGCTGGTCATCGGTCAAGGTCACGGGGGAAAATGTATCCGCAGGGCTGTGAGGTAATATACTCGGTTGTCTTTCCGGGCACTAGAGCTTGTAAGAAGCAGGCGCGCGCACAGGATTTTCGTAGGGGAGAGGCACGACCTCAGAGGGGCCCCACTGTCGGATCTCAATCAGGGGTCCACCATTGCGCGTTCAATATGGGACACTTGATTTGCAAAAAAAACATCCCGATTCCTTTTATTGAAGAAAACATTGCTAGTCTAGTAAGGGCCCTTGATTTGTCAATAATACGTCCGGATTTTGGGTAAAAACGTAATATTTCAAACTGACATGGGGCGCTCCGGAACGCTCTAGAGAAGCCTCATGATTCCTAAGGGAAGGACATTGGCCCCTGTGCCCCCCTTGTGTGCACCTCTGGTAACAAGAAAAGCTAAACCCGAGAAAGATGGAGTGCGGAGTTGGTTTCCATGGTTCGGCAGAGACCCGAGTAATTGTTTGCTAGCGCATCAAATGATGGTATACCGAGCTGGACTTCCCCCTGTGAAATGCTCTTTATGTATTGGGTACAAATGTCGGCTGACAGCAAATCTATGAGGTCATCTATGAGAGCCACGGCCGCTGCCGGCTGTCTCCGAGAAAAGTAAAAAAAAACACCAAACTACTGAGAAATTACTGCAACAAACTCTGTCTCATCTATCGTCGATCGATTTCATGTTGCAGCCTTGACCGAACGGGCCTGGGCTGGACATTCGGATTAGAGGTGCAATATTTCATTACCGTCTCACCGGTATGCAAATAAATTTGTTTACTGCCGCTGGTAATCCTGCGGTGTATGATCTGATCATGCTGGTACGTTGCCGGTGATGGTGGATTCGTTTTTATACTACAGGTTATATGCATACCGGTATATATGTCGGTAACTGTGCCTAGAGCTTCGACAAATTCTTGTGTTTATTTTCATTCCGACGGTGCCGATACTGTGACGGTAATGCATCTTGGAGAAAAGTTGCAGCATCTCTAATTCGGACATTATTTAATATAAAGCACGAGCGTAATGTCATGAGCTACATGCTCGGACACGCACCAGGCGGCGTGGCGTGAGGCATCACATCACATCACATCACGTCACGAAGTCGGTGCTCAGGCTCCTCCCACCAGCACCAGTGGCGGCCGTTTGAGTTTGAAACAGTGTGTCGGTTACGGACGGTTTGGACAGGATCGGACCTGTACCGGGTCGATTTCAGCAGGGAGGTACAGTGAGGTGGGTGGCTCAGTTTACTGAGGTGGTTTGTCTGGATATGAGGCTGGTGGTGGTGCTTCTGGCCTTTGGTGAGAGAGCGGTCATAAGGAGGACGGCGTGTCTCCCCGGGATTAGGAGTAGCTTAGCTAGTATGGAGATGGCTATTGGCTTTGTTTTGCTCACCTGACTGGCGTTAGTTGTTTCAGGCATTTTTCTGGTGCCGTAGGTGTGCTTTTAGATATCATGTTTTTAGTGGAAAATGTTGCCATTGTCGCAATTTCAGAGCATCTTGATCATCCGCCCGGCCTCCCACGGGCCCTGCGTCACGCCCGATCTCCCCCCCCCCCCCCCCCCCCCACCCATGACCAGACCGACCACTCGTAATGGTCGGTATTGTGCGGGACGGGAGCACCCCGCCTGTGCCGCGCTTTCGCGGACCATTTACGATCGACGGGCTGTGTCCATCGGTTACCACCGCCCAGCGGAGGGCCAGGACCAGTTTGTGAGTGTGAAGTTTCACTCTCGATCGGCACCGCGGCCGGCTCTGCGGGCGGCGCGGCGTTGGGCGGCGGGCGGAGAACGGTGGGCGGTGGGCGGTGGACGGAGGGCGGTGGCGGCGGTGGGTGGCTCGGCCGTATGCGTCGATCGTATGTTTGTCGCGCGTCACGTGTGTAAAGTGGCTCGCTTGACGACTAAAAAGACGGCCCGCGCCGGCTGGCGTTTACAAACGCGGTTCGCTATTGACTTGGGTGTCGGGTTTCGCCGGCCGATTGGCAAACACGCCGAGCGTGGGTTGGTTCTGGTGAGCCAGGCGAGCCGCCATCGAAGCGGCTGATAGAGGCGCGCACGCACGCCCCTGCGCCGTATACGGCCGGCGCGGGGGTGACGTCAGCTCTTCACAGACGCAGTCGTGGACACCTCAGGAATGTGGAGAGAAACGTCCGGAAATGCCTAGTTTAAGTGCAGATTGATGTTTTATAGTGCAGTGATTAAGATGACAGTGATTTCGCGTTTGGAATTCCAGTTTGAAATAGTATTCAATGATGAAATGCCTCAAGCTTCAACTTTTCCGATCAGTAATTGAGAAGTGAAACATCTGCCACCAGTTTCGTTTCGCTTAGCATTCTACCCAAGACTCTCATGGAAGGTTAAATTCAACATCGAGCAGGCTAGTTCTAATGAATCCAGCTGTGAATGAATGAGTCCAACTTTGACGACATTGTGGCATGTGTAAGTATTCGACCATACTTTGGCTTGATCTGGCTGTGATGCGTTTCGTTTTAGTTCAACTCGACGGGGTCGACGTACGCCGTGGAATTTCCAGCCTTGCGTGCGAAGTCCTTTTCATCGTGCAGCCTGCAGATGAACCGATATTCAATGAGACAGGGTAGATAGACCGATTTACCACGTTCGGTGGCTAAAACGCGATCTATCGTGTGCAGTAGCGATGTTTCGGTTGTGATATTTGCATTTGTCAGCGAAGGACTGCTTTCGAACAGTGTTGAAACGTCGGTAACTACCGGAACGGAGGTGTTATCAGGCATACCGCATGGACTGTTGTCTGTGATAGAAACATTGCACAACTTGTGTGGGTATCTTTCAAAATTCCTTCACTGCATACATTTTTTTGGGGGGGCCGGAAGTAGCCCCTCTTTGAAAATCTTAAAATTTTGACATCTGCTTGCTTGACAGGTCACACAGATTGATGGATTGTTAAACACGGGAAGATGTGGGAATGGATGAATATTTATGAAAGGTAACACGAAACCGGGAAGAAGATATTTATGATGCCCATAGGAGCAGAGCCAAGGCTGTAACTTGTCAATGTCACTTCCCTTTTATTGTTTGATTAAAGCCGTGTCAAACACGTGTCAAAACACACGTGGGATTCGATACGTTTCCGGTATTAATCGACGTCTGATGGCTGCTTATTAATGCCAGCTATCGCTTGGAGGTCAGTCTGAGAAGACCCTCCCCGGGGGCTTGTTTATCCGTCCTTCCGTCCGCTGCCAACCCCCGCAACTGGTGCCCGGCGAAAGGAAACGCGCGATATTACCTTCACGCACAGCAAACCTCATTAGCAAGGCGGTCGTTAATGCTGACCGTTCGCTGGCTGGAGCGTCTGACCGGGCAGTCTCGTTTCTCCCCGGCTAATTCTGTCGGTGGTCGCTCCGGGTTGGCGTCGCGTTCCAGCGCGGCGTATGTCAGTACCTCCTCTGCGCTGTAGCCCGACGCGACGTGGGCCGACCGGTCGGGCGCGCTTGGTCCCTCTGCGCGGCGCGCGACCCGTGGGCGGGACCCCAGCGGCTGTTTGTGGTGGGCTCAGGGGCGGGGCCCGGCACCCCTGGGGCCCGGCGAGCGGGAGACACGCCGGTCCGGTCGCATTCTCGACGTGGCGGCGATCGCGCCCAGATACCGCCGCCCGCCTTTTGTGGGGAAGTTCGAAGAAGCGACGAACTCGTCAGTGGTGACTACGACGACGGTGGTGGCGGCAGTCGTGGCCGGTGTTTGTGTGTGTGCGGACTTGTTTCGGGACTGAGCAGGCAGTCGGGCGAGTCTCTCAGCGCCGTCTGTGTGTGCACAGGTGCGGGGTGAGCAGCTGCCTGCGTCTTCCGTGCACGTTCCGACCTCTGACCGAGCGTGAAAGCTCCGCGCCGCTGCAGAGGACGTGAGCGGCTGTGGGCAGTGGCGATCGTGAGTGCGCGCTGTGTAGACGCCACAGGCCCACAGCAGGGACGGCGGAGATTGCAGGACGGTGCTTACTAGCCGTCGGACTTCTTGGATTGGTGTGACAGCTGAACATTATCAGGCCAGCCGTAGCTGATCACTGCACGGACCGTCGGACAGTGCCAACGCTGTACGGACCGTCGGACAGTGCCACTGCCAACGCTCTCAAGTGTCGTCTTTGACGGAGCATCAGTGCAACATTGACCTTTGGAGCCCCGCAAGCATGTGTGCTGGTGCTGCTTAACCCAGCCTGGCTTCAGCTGACCTTGGCTAACCTCGGCTGACCTTGGCTGACCTCGGCTGACCACGGCTGACCACGGCTGACCTCGGCTGACCTCGGCTTACCTTGGCTGACCTCGTCTGGCCTCGGCTGACCTCGGCTGACCGGTCATGTTCGCTATACCAGTGGTAGCGGCTATGCTGGCCGCGTTGCTATGGAAACGCGTGCGACTCGTCGGCGTGGCTTTCATCTGGGGCAGAACGTCCTCCTGTATTGGAGCAGCAGGTGGGTTGAAGGGCGCCAGGCCCGGTGATAGACATCTCTGGTGTCTTGGTCAATCCAGCGTGTTTTGGGGACAGGTGTGGTTAGAGCGAAAGGAGGCTCGGCGGTCTGTCTACCAACAGTTGTCATTTTACGGGCTAACGGTTCGTCGTGAGGCGCTCATATGTGCTGTCAAATATCTTTGTATTCTGTGGACGACCACGTGATGCCCTGTCATTTCAGCGTTGGATGGGTTGGTGACCCAGGGATAGATCCTAAGGTGAAAGTGGTTTTATCTCCACACTTCGCTTTCGTTTTTATTCTGTTTTCTACCGGGGTGAGGGTTTTCCACTTCGAGACTTCGAGGCTTCGCGTCGGGTCCTGTCATTGTTCATGTTTAACGCATCCTATCGGGATGAAGCTGTCGGGACCCGGGGACGCCCCATCGATCGGGACCCGGGACCCGGGACCCGGGGACGCCCCATCGATCGGGACCCGGGGACGCCCCATCGATCCTTGGTGGCCTGATCGGCTCGTACGTCTTCTGACGAAACGCCGTCGGTCGAACCCAATGACGTCATATTTTAGCATCGGCTGATGGCTCGGCGTGCTCCGGGCGGTGTGGTGACTGGGTCGCAGCGGTGCTGAGTGCCGTCTGTGTGGGCTTGCCTTGGTCGTGTGGGTTGGTCTTTGGTGCTCATGTGGGTCTCAGAGGAGTAGGATCCACCTGTGATTTATTTGTTTTTCGTCTAAACATTGCATTGCAGACTCGTTTCGGTATTTGGGGCATTAGATGCGCTTTGATCACGTAAGCATTTTTACAGACGCCCATAATATCCACCCGTCATATTCGCGGTACGACGTTTTTTTCCGTTTTTGACGGCAGTGCATTTGAACTTCGCACTGCATTGTTGTGTGATCACGGTAGTACCTAACTGCGCATTGCACCTGAGTGGCTGCTGGCCTTGGCTGGTTCTGCCTATTGAGAGAAGGCTTCAGGTTCGCTCTTCTACGTGGCTGCGCTAAGCGCGCTTGCGTGCAGGAGCAGCAGCCAAGCCGCTTGCTGTGCTCAGCTCAGTACTTCACCTTAACACTGCCGAACGATTGGTGTGCCCCACTAGCGTGCAGCATCCCAGACTGGTTAATGAATATCTTTTCCGTTCTATGGTATCCCTCAGTCATATGCAGGGGCGGTGCCACGGATTTCGTCTAGCGGGGGCAGAGCTTTTCTGGATTCTCCAAGCATGGGGCCTCATAGCTTTTACCTCAAAATTCACATTTGTCCTCGGATTTCGGCCACTTAATTTCGATACTCGGGTAGAAATTGCCAACAAAAATTGACAAACTTTGTGAAATTACTCAAATGCGTCAGCTATAAGGGCCTCAAGAAAATTATGCGGGGAGAAATGTCCCCACTGCCCCCGTTGAACCTCCCCTGGATGGGACCTCTTCTCAGCAAAGAAGGGTCTCCTTGAATTTCAGGAGGGGCCTTTATATATGTTTACCCCCCCCCCTGCTCGACGACAGGGGCTGCCCCTCCTGCCCCCACTCCCCCCCCCCCCCCTCCCGTGGCGCCGCCCCTGGTCATGTGTATCGTTTGCCACCTCTGCTGAGCAGTACGGGCTGAGCTGTTGCAGTTATTCCGAGGGTCGGGAGACCCACCCCGCGACTCTGAGTCCCCGTCTAGCTCGTGTTGACGGGGCTCTTCTGATCAGCTCCGGGCCACCACAGCTGCGTATCCTCCACCGCCGTCGGGGTTCGCCGACCTGCTGTTGGCTCCGGGCTGGCCGGCCGGCAGTTTCTGTCAGCTCGGTGGCAAGTCCGGTTAGATGAGCGATGATCGTATGGACTACCGACTGCTGACGACAAATTGAGCTCGCTCCCGAGTCCCGAGCAGCGACCCGGTGGGCCGCTCGGGGCCGCTCGGGGGCTCGGGGGCGCTCGGGGCATGGGTGGAGTTTCCTATAAAGTTGGTGCGGCAGCTGCCTCATCAACTTTGAGTTTTTCCCCGCCAACTTTTGTCAGATGCGAAAGGTTTTGGCTTTAAAGTGATTATCGCCCATAAAAACAAAGCATTTCTATCAAACATGAAGGTTTGCTGGCGTTAAAATTGTCAGTTTTCAACTTAGCTATGCAAAACGATAAGCCAGCATATTTTGACCCACCAACTCTTCTCGAAAAGCTCCACCCATGGCTCGGGGCCGCTGGTCTCGGGCCGCTGGGTGCTGGCTGCCGACTGAACCTGGCGTCTGATTGCTGGCCTCTGGTCCTTGACCACGGAGCGTCTTCCCAAGGCCTCACGCACGGCTCGGCCCTGGCCCGGTCGACTCACTGACCGACCTACAGAGAGAGACAGAGAGAATGCCGTCCTCCTTACAGAGGGCCGGCCCAGTCCCAGCTGCTGACAGGTCCTCTCTTATCTCCGATACTGCGAAGCGGTGTCGTCAGTTTGGCCCTGGCATTCCTCTTCGTTTTTGAAGGTCCTCAAGTTTTCCCTGAGAAGTTGTTTCGAGATGTGTATTTATGTATTGTTAAATCGGATTTGTGAATACTGCTGAAGATGTGCAACAATGGTATCTACGGAAGGGCGGTGTCTTGTCCGTTAGCTCTGTGAGGAGATTCCCCGGCTTTTGATAGTCGCTCGCCAGCACACCTGACAGGTGCTGTCCGACTCATGCATACAAACCAGCCGCCGGCCCGCCCCCTGAGCGGCTTACTCCACCGATGACGGGTGATTGGGTAGGTTCCCACGGGGTAGCAATACGGGTCAGCTGGTCCACCGGGCTAGAGACCTGGTGTTAAAGGAGCTGGTCCACAGCTGGACAGGTGCGATGTGTATGACTTAGCATATAGTGGCAGAGACAGTCATAATGCTTGCTCAGTTATAGTAGAATCCTTTCTAATATGGTCGAGAGTTTAAGACTAGAAATTATATTCATTGCAGCCCATGTTGCATCCAGTGCCCTCATTGTTTTATTTGGGTGTGAAATAACACCCAATTGTTACTAGTTTTCCTCTCTCACTCCCAATATTTGGAGTTTATTTACCATTTCCAAGGTATTTTTATTTATTTCCTCTCACCCCAACGGGCATTTCGCCCACTTACAGGAGGCGCTCCTTCTCCTCCTCGGGATCGTGTTTACAAGGCCTTTCCCAAGGGCCTTACCGAGTCGGGTGAGACACTGACGTGGGTGGCCCGGCGGGACTCGAACCCACGTCAGTGCGGTCTCCGCACCGAAGTCCAGTGTTTTGCCACTGGACGACCCCGGTATAAATTGTGATAGTGTTTGATACTTGAATATTAGAAAGCATGCTTCTAATGAAAACTCCTTATAATGAAAACTCCTTCCAATGAAAACTCCACTCCACTTTCTAGGGCTCCACTTTCTTAATGATTTTATTCTCTCGTTACCTTTTTTACCTCCAATTCTACACGCTGTCACCCACACAAAAATTATAATTTGGAATCTGGTTGTATCGTCGGATCCTTTTTTACATGTACACAATTATTATTTTCCCCATAAATTGTTTCGAATACTTCACAGTATTTGATAGTATATTGATAGGTACTCTTGTGAATGGTTCAATGAATCATTCAACAAGCATTCATCTAAGCCCTTGAATCACTGTGAATCGTTTACCAGTGGTAATGTTGAGTGATTGAATCATGATTGAATCATTAATGTTTGCTAGTGAATCATTATTGAATCATTCCTGATAATTTTGAACCTTAATTTTCATGAATGATTCAATCATGATTCACCCGCAAACATGAATGATTCATTCATCATTCAATTACTCAACATTACCACTGGTAAACGATTCAGTGATTCAAGGGCTTAGACGAATGTTTATTGAATGATTCAATCAATGAATTATTTATGAATGATCCGGTCTCAATAATTATCAGTGTAAGTGTAACAAACAGCGCATACATTCGGATACATTCGCATTAATACATTTGGTCCGCCGTGAAGGCTTGTTTATAGACCAAATGAAGGTACTGGAAGTGATCTTCACATGTGTTAATTTAGTTCCATTCCCCATTATGAATGTGGATTATCTTCTGTATAGTTTTTGCCGTCACCCCCCCCCCCCCCGAAAAATAATGATTTATGTGCTATGAATAATTCACTCACCCTATTTTCTTTGTATGTATGATTCTATCAATGATACATGACAATGTTGCGGGGAGATGAATCGATTCATGCATTATTCACGTGAAATAAGAATGATTCAATAAAAAAGCTAAATTTGAGAAGAATCAATGAAAATCATTCACATGTCTGCATGTAGGCTATGCGAAGTAGACCTTACGATCTGTGTAATGAAACAAAATGCATTATGACAGTAAATCTTAACTGCCTGTTTATACTGCTGTGCGCAGATATCCGAAATAGCAGGACTAAGAACGCTTTGTAAATCTGTAGTGGATATTTTCGCATTACTTTCTTTCATTCGATCACGAAGGTCGCATATTTGTGCCACGAGTGAAAATACACCCGTTCATGTGTAAACGTACTCGTTGCCAGAACGGGAAATAATCCGCCCGTAGATGGAGAGATTGAACCTATTTATGTGCCACGATTCCGTCGTGAACAAGGCAAGATCAGCGTTCCCGGTATGGTATATCCGTATCGTGTTCTGCAGTTATAAATGTTGAAACTCTCAGGCCCGTCAGATGCCTTTCCATGCGATTTCTCGTGTCAATCTCGAGTGTCGTTGTGCAGGGTCGCGTTGGGTCGGGATCTGCCGGTCCGCCGGGTCCGCTGTCGGCGGTGCAGGCTGGCGCGATGTCACCCACCACCCTTATGGCAGAGGGCCACGGGAGTGACCAATCACGACCCGCGGTCACCGAGTCACGAGCCGCGGTCACCGAGTCACGAGCCGTGTTGACGTGGGGCTCGGTCGCGATGGAGGCCGGCTGTTAGCCGTTTGGTGCCGAGACCAAAGTGCAGGCGGGCCGATTTCGCCGGATGGGGTTCGCTAAAAGGGTGGGTGTGGCAATGACATGTGTCGCACTCTCGTCAGACATGTCCTACTGACCCGACCCGCACGACTCCGTTCGGGCTGTGGGCTTTGGGCTTTGGGCTTTGGGCTTCTTGACTGACTGTGGGTCGCCGTCCCGACCCACGCCGATCGTTTGGCAACTACGGGAGCTCACAGTCGTCACGGACCGTGACTCTGATGAGGGTTGTGTGTGTTGTGGGCTGTGACTCTGGACCGTTGTGACGCTGGAGACATCTCCGTACACTGCCAGTGGATGTCCTGTCTCGTCCTATGATTACAGCAGTCCCTCAGCACCCGTTTTCCCAGTTTTTATCTATGTCCGCTCGAGCTCTGAGCGGTAGCCCCACATGGCCCTCACAGCGGCAGCGGCACTGGCCAGTGGTCACTTCGCACGCGGCTCGCTCGAGTGTGACGGCTGGTAGGTACTGCTCCGTGGGGAGTCAGATTACATCAACTGCCAGGTGTCCGGTGCCCCTTCTGAATATCATCGGCCAAGTAGCCAGAAACTAGATACAATTACCATGCTATCGTGCCATGTATTCATGCCAGCAAATATTCCGATGTGACGATTGGAATACATTTTATTGAAAATTTATTTGAATTAAAACGGGTTTTTCCTATCGTGGTTGCATTTTCTCTTTCAGTTTAATTCAGTCAATCCCTTACAAATGAAATGAAATGTCAGATGTAGCTCTTGAAGTTTAAAACGAAGTTATGGTGAAACCCCTGTCGTTTCACGCGTCTGATAGACAGCTTCAGAGCGGGGAGTCGGAATAATTATCAGCATTTTTAGGCGAAGTACGAACTCCCGATAAGTAAGGTTAGCTTGGTCGAGACATAGCCACTCAGGTACCACAGCGTTATCTGATTCGCCACGTCCCGAGCCGCCGTCATGTCATTCAATTACCGGAGCACTTTCACCGTCTGGCTGGGTCGTTTCACGCTCAATTTGACGCAGCTGTCCCGTTCTCACCCCGACCAGATGTCCGCCGTGTAGCCGGCAATAGGCGTGAAGATGTGCAAATTGGATGCAAGATGCCCTTGTGAAAGACGGAGTGATTTCACTGTTTTATTTAATTGAAATGATTCGTTTGTAAGGCATCATTTCTTTTCACGTTTCTGTAGGGTTTTCTCCCTTCTTCATAAACGAACATTTGGTTCTTTACTTGTTACACGCTATGCTAACTTGTTATACAAATATGCTATGAATGACTTATTTTGGGGTTGAAGCGATTTTAGAGGAGCCTTTCCCCCTCTCGTTAATCCCCACCTTTTGTGTGTGACAATCACCAACTGGCACGAAAACTGTAGCAAGGCGTGCGTCACTCGGGTAGGCTTCTGCCACCTAGCGGACGAGTCCGTAAACACAATGATAGGTGGCGCTGCGTGCTGGTGATTTCTCTGCCGTCTATGGTCGGTAATCTTTGCAGCTCAACAGTAGGCGAGCTGTGTTTATTGCACTTTTAAAGGTGAATAAAAAATAGTCAATATTTGCAGTGAAATAAGTCAATTAAATTAATTGATTAAGACCTAGTTGCAAACTTGTATTTCAAGACCTCCTTGGCTTCCACTTGGAGGGAGGGGCATAAGCATCAGCAGGGCAGGGCATCACTCGTGTTTCTAATTGTGTAGGCATCTTTATTTTCTCCCTTGATGTTTTTTGTCTGTTTTTTTATTACGGCACAAACTTAATCATCGCAATATTTTCCACCCCTTGTGCGTCGAAAAATTATTACCGACTGGGATTATCGTTTAAAATGCATACCTAAACATACCCTTCCTATTTTAATTGTTATAGAATCTGGTAAAAAAATGTATTTGAATTCGTTTTCACCACATTATTTCAGCTGACCGTTGATAGAGGAGTAAATATCTTCGATCGTATTGATCTGCTTTACCTTGTGAATGGATTCTGTATACATTAAATATTCAGATCTGTTGATAATTCCGAACCCAATAGGTACCTATCCGACGCCAAACATGAACACACCGACATGTGTAGCTGTCACAGGAAAAATCCGTTTGAATGGGTTGCATGCTCCTGGTATCAGCTACAGGCGCAGATAGTACCCCGGGCGTTCATAAAAGGAAGGTGTACGATGTCATTGAAGGTGTTTTACCCCGTAGTGGTTGTCGTCTCGGGCCCTAAACACACACGATTCCCAATAATACGACGTTTATGACGATCAATAGCTCATTCAGTGGCTGTTGTGTTCTGGTATCCTGTTCATTGGGTCTTCCCTTCGCTGTTATTTGCTTGACTTCAATTCCATGTCCGGAAGTCCATGGCATGACGGTCCGACACGGAGTTCGCTCACAAACGGTACGGGTGACACGACGTAAAATTTTGCTGCTTAGTTGAGTTGCTTCACTTGGTTTCGGAGATGTTTCAATTGAATAGAATGATGTGTCGAATTATTTTTAGCGTAACTGCAAGCGTCCAGCTTGGCGACCACCAATAATATATCAAAGGTTATTTTGTATGTGTACATTGACGCTTTCATCTATCTTTCAAGAAACAGGTTTAACAATTATAGCTAAATTGAAACATGCTGGACATAATGCCTTTCTTACTGTGCATTTCAGAATATGCGTGTTAATAGACGTTTGTTCATTGTATTATCAACCAGTACGGGTACCTAATCTCTTATCGGTGTTGAGGACTGCGCTCACGCTGTCGGCGAAGCACTTTCAGACATAGCTCTTGCTTGAGGGTGTAACGTTTGCATGAATATATCATAACAGGGAGGCAGTCAAGGGGGCGGGGGGGGGGGGGGGGGCCGTGTCCAAGCCCCCCCCCCCCTGACCGATCAAGTTTATACTAGATGAAATGGGATTCTGCTTATAACTTTTTACATTACGCCAAGGCGTTGCATGGGAAGAATCGAATTTGGAATATTTCCGACCGAGATAAAGTGGGATTCTGTTTAACTTTTAACATTACGCGTATGGCGTTCCATGGAACGAATCTGAGTTTTGAGTTTTGTTTTCGACTCCATCCCCCCTCCCCTCCCTGGTAGCTGACAGTGTGCCGTGACCCTCCCTGAGCAAAATCCTGGCTACGTGCCTGTATCATGATGGCATTTATGAGGTCAATACTATTATTGGTATACCACTGATGACACCTACTAATAGACCCTACGTCATGGGTAATTATGGCGATTTTAACCTCTCACGGGGTGACGCTCGCGCGTGGTGTATCCATGCCTTGAGTTTGTTGTGTAACGCATAACGCGTTTTTTTGTGCCGGCTGTGGCAACTGGGGTGCCTATCTGCGAACCGTTTTGCGCAACGAGTTGAAAGTGTATGCCTCAGAGCTAAAAGCCACGCGTCACAATAGTCGACCTCGGTGTTTCATCTTGTGATAAGCTGAAGATATGTTAAAACAAATCAGTCCATTGTTAAGTTCCGGCGTTTGTTAATTTTATCAAGATAAAGTGTTGCTGTGTTTTAAACGTTTGCTTCCGAAACGAGATATGCCGTTGAATGGTGATAGATGTTAATTAGTTGAAAGATTCCGGTATATCGAGAAATAGAAAGCTGAAAGTATCGCACACGATGTCGCAGTCTGCCACAATGTGTGCCAGATTTCCATTTAAAACATTTGATACCGCCAAACGTCGTGCACCATTAAATTATTTGATTTTAACCTTTTCATTTACTGGATATGCAAACAATTCTATCGCGTTATTTTCTATCCCACCTCTATCGACGCCTGCAAGGACATGTGGAACACTGCTTCGTTTCCAAAACAGCGTCGGTTTTAAAATGTGTCATTTGACCTCATTTTAATTGTATAAACAACTTGAAATTTAATTTCTCTTTGGCCACATAGTGGGATGTAACCTAGTTTCTCCATCTTCACATAAGCCTCGATAGGAAGTGTTTGTCAAAAGCCCGGAATCCTCACCCTGCCCGTTTACGGCCGTGAAGCCAATTATGCCCGGCAATCACTTCTCAGGCATTGTCCGGGACTGCGTAAATTGTCGCGTATTTTTCCTCTATTTGTACGTGCCTGAGGCGGTTTTGACGGACCCGGTCGATTGTATGGTTGTAAACGGGTGCGGTCGGGCCTAACTTTATACGAAGATGAACGCCTGTGCAATTGCATTGTCGTCCTGTTGCGGCGAGGATGATCTCACCGGGCCAACCGCCGACCTCTGTTTCCGGCCCCGGTCGCCGCTCTGTCTGAGGGTGTGGCGGCTGTGATAAAGCTGGGATTTCGCTGTGCAAAGCGGGGATAGATCGTCTGCCGACTGACTGTCGGCGACATCAGCTGACAAGATCTGACGTCAGCAGCAGCAGCAGCCGCAGCAGCCGCAGTCCGTTAGGCCCGGCAGCCGCCGCGGAGTTGAGTGGCGTGGCGTGGGACTACCTGCAAACTGGTTTCGGCGCGACCGGACCTCCTGGTCTCCGTACCGTCTCCGTCTCTCCGTCTCTCCGTCCAGTCTCCCGCCTGGCTTAGTGACAGAACTGCGTTATCCAACATTCAGTAATGATTGTAGTTAACTTTTGCTTGGAGAGAGTATACGTCGCCTGAAGACGTGATTTCGTGTGGCTCAGTTTGTGATGCATATCGATCCCAAAAAGACTCGGTAGCGTCGTGTAAACACTGAACATCGATGCATCATATACAGAGTATCAGCAGTTTCTGATACCCCATAAACGCAGAGGGGATACCTAAGCCTCCTAGCGCATTTACAAGCACGCACAATAACGCAAAAATAGCCATTGCCTTTCCGTTTTTGATTTCGTCACAAGTTCGGCCTGATTAGGATGCGTTTGGTATTGTAGGTACCTACCAAAAATCGTGTTTTATGTCGTGGTGGTGGTGCTGAAAGATGGTTGTTATTTCTGCATCTTTTCGCTTGTAATTACAAAATTAACGTCTATGTAACGGCGCGCGTGCAACTAACGGGCTTAATGTGCTTTTTGCTCACCCGCTTTTACGGCTTAGCTGCAAACTACTGCCACTTTCCTGACTACCCGTTACCACATTTTAGAGTTTGAGGACAAAGCGGTTCTGCATTGGACTCCCAAGCACTTGTTGGACGAATAACCTTCCAGTCAAGTTTTCTGTCACACAACGTGCATTATGACTGTGCTGTAGGTTGTAGCAATAAACATTGAGTATCGAATCGTGTGTGCCTCTCCTTTGGAGAGCGACTTTGCCGTGTTTGCTGTTGCTTCACATTTTCCCCTGCCGGCAGCGAAGTCACGATGCCAAATCGCCATGTTGATGGGCTTTCATCCTGTTTGTTTCTCTAATCCTTTTCACCCTTCAAATGTCCTCGAAGCGCGAAACGAAAGTGTAAAACGATTTAGAGTCGAAGTAGCCATGGAGTAGGATGAGCTCTTGGCATTAATGCGCCTTGGTAGCCGGGTGACAGTTGCTACCGCCATCAGAGTGATGCGATACAAGACTCAAATATGATAATGGAGACATATCGCGTCTGAGATAGACGCACAATTTGGGCCGTTCCCACGCCGATCTGCGCCGCCGATATGAGGCCATTTGTCCGGCCCCGGTCCCAGATAGCCAGCGCCACCGTACAGCGTCGCCAAACCGCTGATGACGCTATTCTCCGGGGCCAGTGACGTCGGCGTCATCTGCGGTGACGTCTGGGTGAAGCGACGTGAAGTAGCGACCACCCGGAGCACAGCGGGCACCCTCCTTCCCCTCCCCCGCCACTGCACCGCCGCGGCCGGCGTGGTGCGTCACCTGGCCGCCAGGGGCGCTGCGGTCGGTGTCCGCTGCTCGGCGCCGCCGGCCGGTGCCGGCAGTGTAGTGGTGCGGACGTGTGGTGCCGGCGGACGGTGCTGGTGCGGCGACCGAGGTCAGCTACAGCTGGTGCTCCGCGTGCTCTCGTGGTGCTGGTGACTGTGCGTTGGGGTGCCCCGAGGGAGGGAGGGAGGGTCTTTTCCCTGGGACCCGAACACAACACAACGCTGGGGCGGTCAGGCTTAGGGATTGGGTCCACGTGTAAAACTGATCTGTTGTGACGTTAGGTCAGGAGGCTTTTATCATTTCCCAACACTTAATTGCGTTCTTGTCGAGGCTAAATCCTTCTTGGCTGATTTGTTGTTTTCCTCATGGTAAAACGACACGTCAGGCATGAGGCAAGCAAAGTATATCTTAGCACTATTTTGCCCGGCAGTGAGTTATATGTTTGCAGGATGTTTTAGCGGTGCGATTTACGTATTCTTTTGTCGATGCCCCGAGACAACGTTTTTCACCGCTTTTCTTTTATCCGTTGAGTCAACACACTCGTAGCCATACCTTGACCTGTGCTCTCGCAAAATCCCCGTACAGGTATATGCTTTCCATCTCTGTCCCTTTCCCTTCTGCGGTTACCCAAGCGTAGCCGGGCTGAAATTAACCTGCGCCGGGTCGGCTGATGAGTCTCCTCTTCCCTCACCCCTATCGCCCCCACCCTTCCTCCCCGCCGGAAGAGACTTGCCCCGGACGGAGCCTTTTGACACTCCCGAGTGGTGACGATGAATGGGGCGGCTGATTGGCAAAAACAGGCAACACCGGCCCGACCTGGCGGCTGGCATGGCCGGGCCGCACCGGGCCCGAACCCAAATACCGGACACCGGTCTGAACCGTGACGCTAAACCCGCTGACCGATCTCAACCCGGGACAGTGGCCGTGACGCCGTAACGTCGGACACCGGCCGTAACGCCGGACATCGGCCGTTACGTCGGACGTTAGTCGTAACGCCGGACACCGGCCGCAACGCCGCGCCGGCAGGAATTTCCAGTAGTGCCGGATGACGTCTCTTCGCGCGTCGCATTGCGTCACAGAGCGCCACATGGCATCGCATGGCGTCATGTAGTGTTACTTCTGCGTTATGGTGGCTGCTGTCGGTGGCGTTACTGGGCCCGTTACGGTGCGGAGGGCGCCGCGGGCGGTGCGCAGGTCACCTGTGTTACCTGAGAGGTGCGGGTGGAGTGTGAACACAGCGGCGGCAGGCGGGCCCGTGACAGGAACATGACCCGACCAGCCGGTGTTGGGTGGAGGGCCGCAGCGGTGCTGGGTGGTCCTGTGGTGGTCCGTGGTCCTGCGGTGGTCGCTCGGTGGTACGCAGTGGTGGTCTATGGTCTGATTAATGGTGGTCCCCGGTGGTCTCCAATGGTTCCAAGGTGCTCTTAGGTCAGTGGTCCCCCGAGGCAAATACGTAGTACTACCAGCCCCGTTTCGCGTCGGGCTGGTGTAATTCCTCCCCAGTCGTGTCGCCCCCCCCCGTCCCCTGCAGGGTCCCCTCTGTCCCCCTGCAGGGCGGGGACAGCTGGACCCGACCCGCCCCCACGGCAGGTGCGCCAGGTGGAAGACGCCACTGAGGGGTTCCGGTCAGGTGGAGGGACGCAGGCTGGGCAGGAAGGCAGGTTGTCACTGAAATACGAGGGTTAGCGCGTCCCCCACCGCTACTGTGGCATTAGTCATCAGATTTGCCAACGCTTATAGTGAACAGAAGCTGCAATCATTTCCTCGGATTTGTGCGTGTGTTGCTCGGTAACGACCAGTCACATACCGGTTCAAAGCATTAGCACCAGCAGGGAGCTCGTTTGGACATCGTGTGCAGTTGGCAGCGTCCAGTCATCATTTGGACATCGTGTGGCGTCATTGTGATGGTGGTGGTGTCATCCGGCGTCATCCGGCGTTATCTGATGACTGACGTCACTCCGAAGTCATCCGTCATCCGGCAGCGCTGCCTCCGTCACCGTTCGTGGCCCGTGTCATGACTGCCCCCTCTCCGCCCAGGAGCAGCTGTGCAGGAGGGCGGCCGTGCAGGCCGGAGCAGGCAATTTTATTCGGTCCGCTGGGGACGACTTTCACGCGGCTTCACAAGGCTTCACATCGTCCCCCATTGGCATATTTGCCGTTTGCCCACCTTGCCCAATGCCCAGTCCCGCGGGCAAACGGCTGCTTTCCTGCTGAACCGTGGCCGTTCACGGTCCACGCCTTTTCTCCCGATGACTTTTTACCAATCGACTTTGACGAGAGCAGAGAGCGCGCGAAAGGTGAAAGCATTCTCGCCTATCTCCAGTTGGAGCTGAATAGGTGATTGCTCTCCGTCTTTTGTTCGTGACACCGTGAAAACGGCCGTGAGGCGTGTGCTTGGGGGCGTAGGCGGGGCCTGGGCTCCCGGTCTGGACCTTCCCCGTGGTCTATCTCGCCGACGTCACGTTCACTGCCCGATCCAGGTCAGGTGCCGCTTCCGTCAGTCAAAAACAGTCCCGTGATAGAGGAATCGCCCTCTGGACATATGTCGGCGCATGTGTTGGGCGGAAAAGAGAGACCATCAGCGGTGATGCGTGGCGGAGAAAGATGTGTGGGCGAGATGGGAGAGGAGTCGCGCTGTTTTGCCGCTGGGGACGCTAGACGCGGCTTGGCTGGATTTCGCTGTTTCCAGCCGTCCGCCGACAGTGCGCGACCCTGAGGTCACACGGGGTCACACGTGGTCGCACGGGTCAGCGGGTCGCCGCGGCGGAGGTGCGGTGTCGACGTGGCGCCGCCGGCGTGTGTCAAGAAAGTCGCCACTCTCCGGAACTGGGAGCGGTGTCTCCGGAAGTCACCGCTCTCCGGCGAGTCTCTCCTGTCTACACGACGTCTGCCGGTAGAAAGTGGTGCATGCTGCAGTGGCTTGGGCTGTCCCAGAACGCCCCTGGCTGCTTCGGGCTGTTGCGGGCTGTCCCAGGCTGCTCGAAGACTTGCCTCGTGAGGTGGCAGGGTTCCCCGCGGTTAGCTCGGCGAATCGGCGGCGATGGCAGTTGCGGCTGGGTGGTCGGCTGGTCCGATTATTCGCCGTCTTGACCGCTCCGAACCGGTTTTGTTGACGCTGCACCGGCCGAGAAACGCTTCTGCGGTCATGCTAGGACGATAGCCGTCGACCTCCGTTCTCTTTGAAAGGCGATTAGCTTTCAAATGGACGATCCAACTCAGCATGGGTCGATGCCAAGCTCAGTAACCACGCGGTGCAAACGGGAACAGTTTATAAACATGCTGCGACATGGCAAATAATGACTTCATTTATCCGTATCGTGCTTTGTGGAGTTAGCAAGCACTCGAGATTGAGCTGCACGATTAGTGCGAAGTACTACGGTTGAGAGAGCAGAGCAGTCAACAAGAAGTGTTTGCAAAACAGGCAAGTTTGTTTTCCCGGCTGCAACTGGGTTCGCCCAGCCTCATTGAGGTTTTGAAGCGTAATTGATCGCTCGTTTCCTCTAGCATTAACTCGCTGTGTGATGCCAATTACAATCCAATTTCTGGAACGGCCGTAATCTGTGTCGTTCATTTATTATCGCTATGCTGTTGTAATGCGCGCCATTCGGATCATGTTCGCCTGTCAACGAACACAGCTCTGGAATTGGCGCTACCTGAAGGCACCAGTTGTCGCCTGTTTTCTGTGCTATTCCCCGCTCACCTTCATATGGGACCGGCTACGAAGGCGCAGCGGCGAGACGGGCTAGGAATGTGCCGAGTCAAAGGTCACGGCGGGGGTCGGCACGGGTCAAAACGGAGCGGCACGGGTCATCAGACATCACCCGTCGTCGGGGAGACCTCGCGCCTCGCGTCTCGGTCTGACCCCGCTCCTCGAAACTCGCCTCGTCACCTGTTTATTATCCCAGTTCGGCCGCACAAGCGCTCATTAAAGCAGGTGGCCTGTTTCTGGGCCGGCGCTGAGGACGACGGACATGCCGCAGGGCTGCCAGATGCGCGCACCTGCAGTTTGTGGTGCCAGCTGCGTTAGGCACCAAGTGCAGTGCGCAGCGGCGGAGTGGGACGGGACGGAACGGGGGGTGTTGGCAGCCCAGTGGAATCTGCCGGGACGCGTTGTCACCCACGCACACTGTAGTAGAGGCATACCGGCCCGTCGGACGCACACCTGAGGTGATGCAGCGGGCGTCACGCAGTTCCGACTCCTCTCCGTCAATACAGGACGTCAGGAATAAACGGCGGAATGAATCGGGTGTCTGGGCCTAGAGTGATGGGTGACCAGCCTCTGGAGGGACCTGTGTGCTTATCAATACCTATAATGCTAGAACCTACTCGTATTCTGATGTCCTCAAAAAATTGCTGCCCTTCAAAAGTTACGTTTTTAACAGGGAGTTAGCAGTGCTGGGTGTATATGCTCTGGGCTAAGTGTGTGCACTTTAAAGGGTTAACAGCGATAGAGCACAGTCTGCACGCAGTCGGCACGGCCCGGACATCTGACCCGTTTCCCGGCTGTTTTTACCGGAGCCTATCCAGGCGCTATCAGGCGGACGGGGGCCAACAAAAACGGCCGCCGACACGTGCTGTAACGAGCCGCGGCACCGCCGTCGACGGACGGTGACACTAGCCGTAATGGTCCGCTAATGGCCACCGGTCGGCTGAATTCACCGCCAGTTGGTACGGTCCGATCGACTCGATAGGTTCGTCTCGGCTCCATAGGGTTGGTAGTTCCCTGTAAAGTACTGGAGGGACAAGGGGAGGAGGGCGGAGGGGGTATGGAGCGTGGCGAAGAGGAGCGGCAGGTAGTCATGTCTGGTTCTACCTGGAATGGGGAGAGAGGTTGTTCGACAGGAGGTGGTAGCCAGTGACCGTGTCTGGTTCTACCTGGAATTGGGAGAGAGCTTATTTGACGGGAGGTAGTCAGTGGTCGTGTCCGGTACGGCCAAAGAGGGTTGAGGAAGGTGTCGAGTTTGACTGGACATTGGACAAGGGGAAAGCAGTCGTAGCAGAATGTACATGAGGTGGCCAGAAGCAGCCTCGTCTGATCATAGCAGGCATGGACGAAGAAACGTAGTGTGGAGGGGGGGGGGGGGGCCGTGAAGCTTTGGTCTCATCTTGAGGAAGACC